>VYZX01000395.1:174152-248423 GCA_013401335.1 Brachypteracias leptosomus
TAGACCACATCCACTGCTCTGCCATCATCTATCCACCTGGTTATGCCCTCATAAAAGGCTATCAGGTTGGTCAAGCATGACTTCCCCTTGGTGAAGCCATGTTGACTGCCCCTCATGATCCTCTTCTCCTTGATATGCCTAGAGACAGTGCCAAGGACAAGTTGTTTCATCACCTTTCCAGGGATGGAGGTGAGGCTGACCGGTCTATAGCTACCTAGGTCCTATTTCTTGCCCTTTTTGAAGACTAGAGTGACATTTGTTTTCCTCCAGTCCCCAGGCACCTCTCCTGTTCCCCATGACTTACCAAAGATGATGGAGAGTGGCCTAGCAATGACTTCTACCATCTCCCTTAGCACTTGCGGGTACATCCCATCAGGACCCATGGATTTATGGATGTCCAGATTGCTTAATTGGCCCCTAACCCAGTCCTCATCAACCAGGGCAAACTCCTCCTTTATCCTGACTTCTTCTGGGGCTCCTCAGGACAGCCTCCAGCAGTACAGACAGAGGCAAAGAAGGCATTCAGTAACTCCGTCTTCTCTGTATCTTCTGTCACCAGGGCACTCGTCTCATTCAACAGTGGGCCTACATTGCCTCTAGTGTTAGTTTTATCTGCAATGTATTTGAAGAAGCCCTTTCTGTTGTCCTTGATCTCTCTTGCAAGGTTTAAGTCCAAGGAGGCCTTAGCTCTCCTAGTTGCCTCCCTATACCCTCTGACAACAGTCATATTCCTCCCAAGTGGCCAGCCCCCCCTTCCATGATCTGTAGACTCTCGTAAATATTCCATTTATAGAAGTCTTTTGCTGAGCTGGTGAAGTTCAAGGAACTGTATACAGGCTTATTTCTATAGAGGATTGTTGTTTATGTATATGAGTGTTGTGTAATGGAGAAATGTTACTTCCTATAATTGATTGTAGAAGTAAAGAAATCCCCTGAAGTTTGTGCTCTTTCTGTCTAAATCCAAACTGAATAGAGTTTAGGAAATTATAATTATGTCCCCTTTCAGTTACTGCTTTAATCCTCCCTTTAACAAGCTAGCAATTACAACGTCACAATGGAATCCTGCAGCAGTAATACCTGGAGTTCATGTCAACTAGAGAGTGTGGCTAACGACCACTGGCTACCAGTAAAGACTGTGTGTGTTAACTGGATGCTTGGACAAACAACAATCTGAAATTTTTCCCAAGCCAAGCTATTAAATTTCTTTTTTCATCAACAGATAGGGACAGAGGGTAGTAGGCATTTAAGAAGACATAACCTCACTCGCTCTCCTCATCTCTGAAAAACATCCCCTAACCCACGCACAGAACAGAAAATGCCCTATGGAACAAATTTGAATTAAGGACTACACTGTGTCCTCATTTTAATCCAGGCAATCAAGTTAAAATCAAATTAACAAAGAGCAAAATCAGGCCCCAAATGTTCTTAGAGTATTTTCTTAATTAACTCTGTTTTCATTATTTTTTTGCAGCTGCTTCTGTACCTTCAGGTTCTGAGTAGAACTAACTGGAGGCAAGGAACTGAAACAGAAAGAACAGTTGTTCTTATGTAAGGCACAGTGATCGTGCACATTTTCTCTGCTAGGATTTACAGTCTCAAATGCATACATTGATGGGGGGCAAGGGAAGAGGAGGGTGGGATACCCCTTTAGAATCTGACATGCTTTTCAGAGTTCAACGCTTCGTAACACAGTCAGAAATCTGTGTAGAATCTCCAGGTGAAAGGCTATTTTTTCCAGTATTTCTTTTTTCGTTTTTAAATGGGTTCTGACCACAGTATTAACTATTCAGTGTAACAGTTACAGGACAAATTTGAACTCTTAATTGGCAAGTAACACTGGGAGGTCAGAAATTCTTATATTCTTTGGGAATTTTTGGCCTTGAGGCTGCTTAGAAAGAGCACGCCATTAAGAATTTATTTTCAAAGCCTCCTATAATTCTAAAGGTCTGCAGAGAATCCAATTTATGCTTTTGAGTGAATATTAGGGAGAACTACTTCTAGTTAAATCAGTTTATTCATTTCTCATTTTAATTACCGGCTTGAATAATTCTCGTTATTTCTAGTATAAATTTTTATATTCCCTTCTTTGGAGGCATTCAAAATCCAGCTGGAGAAGGTCCTGAGCAGCCTGATTTGAGTGGTAGGTTGGAGTAGATAATTTAAGCTGTGGCATTAGTGTAGTGAATTTGTAATGTGTGACTTTGTCATCCATCAGCAGAACAGGAGGGGGAGGCACAGAGGAATAAGGTGTTTCTACTGAGAGAGATGCTGTGTGCCTACTGAGTGTCGTTATTCCTAAATTCAAATCCTCAAAGGAGTTGGTTGTTTCCTCATTTTATTGTCTAAGAAATCATAGAAGTGAGCAGAGGAACCAACAGATGCCCGTTCAGTGATAGAAGTCCTTCATATGTAGGTCATAGTGGAAATAATTGTAAACTGGATGTTGATATTTAATGTAAAACTACATTTTGGACTCTATTTGTGCTCCGGTGTCATTGTCCCTCCAGAGCAGGCACAGGAGATGCAGTGGGGCAGTTCTCATTTCACAGGTGTTGGAATGTTTCCCTGCTTTGTGGCAGTAATATTTTACTGTTAAACTTTTTAATGAGATTTGTGATTTGTGTGCAGTAACTCAGGAGGTGCAGGTGTCTGAGGACCCCTCTGCCTAATCCAGTCATCCTAGAATGTTATGTCGCTTTTCTATCCAGGATTCAAGCCCAAAATAAAAGCTGATATTCTTCAAAACGTTGTTAGCCTTGCAAGTTAAGTGGTGCAGCATATGAGACGTGCTTTGTGTGCTACTCCTTCGCTTTGCCAGCCTTTTAGACGGCAAATGTGCTGTGTATAGTTACTGGAAAAAAAAGACTAGTCGGGTTGTTTCCTCCTTGGTTTACATTTAAGCAAATATTACAGATTAGTGGGATTTTCTTACTTAGAAACCAGTTGGTGATGTTGCACAGGCACTCACTGTCAGTATTTGTATAAAAACAGTCACAGACCTCCTGTTGGAGTCTTTTCCATAAGGGTAAAGCTCTTGCAGGGAACTGAAACTTGTGACCAGGATGGTCAGTCACAGTCCAAAGGGCAAAGGGGGTTCCTGTTGGAAGGGTCTCTTGCAACAGCATCTTCATCTAGACCAGGTGGGACTCTGAACTGCTCCTCCAATATATTCTTATATCCAGCTGGTGCAGGCCCTGTAGGGGCATTTCAATGCATGCGTGGTTCATTGCTGCTGTTATTTTAAATTATGTACAGAATTTTTCCTCTCTTAGTTACAGGTGCAGCTGTCTCTAGGAACAGCTTCTGCTGGTATTTGCAGGTATCCTCATGTGCAGTTTGGTCAGTTCTGCAGCAGGGTTTGCCTCATGGAGTCACCGAAATTTCTAGAACTTCCACTTTATATGTTAGTCAACATGTATAAACCTACAAATAGAGCATGGCAGGGGCTGCCCAGACCTGGAGAGCTGCAGCAATAGCAAAACGAGGGCTTTACTGTAACCAGGGCTGGAAGTTAGCCATCCATTGTCTCATGTCACGCCAGTGTCCCATCTCTGCAAGGACTCTCTGGGGAGTTCCTGAGCCATGTAGGGAGCTGCAGCACTAAGTGCTACGGTCACAACCCTGATAACAAACTATGCTAAAATTGTAATTTGAATTTTCACCTTTATCAGACATAGCCCAACCCATGGAATTTGAGTTATGTTAGAAGTCTGTCTTACTACTCTTTAACAGGGGTTCTGATGCAGAGGAATTGTGTTTAGATCTGCCAACAAAGGCAATTTTTCACATTTCAGAGTGAAATAAAGGGCAGCTTTTGCTGGAAGGAAGCATTTTGCTGAAGAAGTAAGGAAGCTGGTAGGGGATAAAGACATCTTTTCTTCTCCTATTCCTTTTAAGAACTTTAAAATGAAGATATTTCTTAATAAAGAGCAGTTTGGAGGAGATCAATATTTCTACCTCCTAGAAAAATCCTCTGCATTGGCCCCATCGCAGCCTTCTCCAATCTGGCACTTGGCCACCTGTGACATTAGTTCTGAACCTCATTTGTTGCCTTTTTTCTTTCTACTTATTTCACCTTACCCTACCCCCTCTTTAATTTTAAAAGACACACAAGTGTGGCCTTGTTTCTAAATACTTCTCTCCATTTTTTTTTTATAGATCTGTCACTTGTCTTACCTCATCTCCACCTGCCTGTATTTCCTTACTGTCTATGACTGTCTGAGAAACAAATCCTTCATGTGTCCTCTCTGAAGGACTGCAGATCTACTACCTCTCTGTTTATCTTCTGGATATAGAAAAAGGGATGAGCAATATTATTCTGCCTTGTAATACATGTATTCATCCAAGAAAGAGGAGCGGGAATAGAGTCCATCCCATGACATTTTAAGAATTCAGGTACACAGAATATTTTTTAATTATTATTAGATATAACAGTCAAGTTAAATTCCCAATTTTTAAATGCAGGGAGTAAAAAAATTTATTAGGAACTTGTGCCATGTTTTCAGTGTATCAAGAAGAGAAGAAAATTTTTTTCAGTTATTCCAAGTATCCCACTGCCCTTATTGTGTTCTCAGTAATCATGGAACAGTTGGAGAACAATCCCATTTTTTAAAAAAAGACAATTTCCTGTTCCAGCGTGGGGTATAAATGCAATTTCTCTGCCTGGCTTCTTGATTGTAGTAACCTCCTCAGGCTAAATTGAAGGACTTCTTGCTGGGGAGCTAGAAGAAAAAAGCTTGCAGAGAAAAGCCCCTTTCCTTGCAGATGCAGAACTCTCTTAGGCTGCACACCACAGAGAAAACCTTGCTGCAAGGCCAGACATTGGTGATTAGACTGTAGGAGGACAATTACTTGGCAAATGTTTTTCATATAGCAAATTCAAGATTTCTCAAAATCTGTTGTGGTGTTTGTCTCCTTCACCTGCAGCTCTATATACCAGTCCATATATTATGAAGAACAGCAGATGCCTGATTGGTGCAGTTCATGAGCCTGCTCTTCTTTCTATGGCTGATGGAGTTAAAATAAGGTCCATGGTGTCTTAGTGCTAAGTCAGGAGAAAGTTCTTGGCCCTGTTAAAACAGCACCAAACCATCTCATGAGATATGCCAGGCAGAAATCTGCCTGTTCTGTGCTGCTGTTGAGTGTGTGGCTTAGCCAGGAGTTGACAGACCAGCACTCCCCAGAGCCCCACGTCCTAACATTTGGCTGTGGCAAATACAGACTGATTCAGAAACTGGTACAAGAAATTCTGTCATAATTACTCTGTTAAAAGGCAAGCTGTGCTTCTCAGTTTCTTCATTGCTTCTGTCTTCATTATCTAGGAGTGGATCTTTCTGAAACACAGCAGTGTGTGCCTCCTCCACGGTTACTCCACTGAGCAGCACCTGGTGGTGTCCCACCTTCTACAGCTCTCCACTTGCACTCTTCCCCTTATGTCAAATTTTAATCTCAAACCAGACTTTGGTTCTTTTCCTTTGGTGTTAATGAGTTTCATGAATGGATATATGCTGATGGTTTTATATCTCTGATTTCTGTAATTTAAATTCAGTTTTATTTCTTTAGCTGCCCAAAGGCTTTTACAGCAACAGTCCCATTTAGAGCTCTGTTGCAATGTATTACTGTTTGATAACACTCTAGGTCTTGTTATCAATGTGTAAAAACAAGCTTTGTCTTTTTCTTTCACTTTCATTTCTGCGCAGCTTAATGAATCTGCTTCAAGAGTATTTCTATTAAATTAGCACACCATCCCTTTAAACAGCTTCTCTTGGCAGAAATTTCCATCTGTTCTGGCTGCCCATTGTCAGAGCTCTGAGGTGTCAGACAAAAGGGGAGCACTACTGCAGTGGTCCATGGCTTTCATCTCCAACCAGGCGGCCCTTACAACTGCCTGACTTGGCTACTCCACTGCTCTGTATCACCCCCTTGATATCTAGGAATATTAGTCCCAAACACCAGGTAACTGATAGTTTTGTAAGCCAGCCCTCCATGAGAATGGCTCTTTGGCTAGAGGGGACGACCTGTTAGTACACAGATGAGGCAAAAGTTGATAATCCTGAGTGGGTTAAACACATTCCTGAAGTATATTCCATGCTTAGGTTCCATTCTAAGACGAAGTGCTTGGAAATTTGTGAAAGGATATTTCAGTAATTACCTATAGCACTCATTAATTAATATACCTGCAAAAGCATAGGTCTGTCAGGTGTGCTTTCAAACAAAGCTTTAACACTTGAACAGTTAGAGTTCAATTAGATACTAAGATTAGATTAGATACTAAATCCCAATTTCAAGTCAAAGTTTGTATGTGCAGCCCCAGAGCTCAACAGTTGGTGAAAAACCCTCCTCCAGAGTATCTTCTCCTCTTCCCTAGGTGGAGCTGAACCTGTGGTGGCTGATCTTGAAGGGACACGGTGGTATCTCTTTTACTCAGGCCTTTGCCAGGGGGCAATTTGCTGCCAGGCTGCATTGTCACCCTGGGAATTCGTTTGGCATCGTATCAGCTGGCTTCACATCCATTTAGATAACTCCAGCTTATCACGTGTCTCGGCAGTGGGATATGTATATGATAGATCTTAAATTAAAATGATATATGTAAATATATCCTGGTAATTCTGGCAGCAGAATTATGTAAATGTCAAGAGCAACATGCCATTAAGGATGAGCATGTGCATACTGGGGGCTTTAACCCTCTGCCAGAGAGTTGTATATTCACATAGTCAGATACTTCTGAAATGAGCAGAGATTGCAGAGCATTGATTTAAGGCTCAGCACCTCAGATTTCTGGTAACCCAATTTCTGCTAATTTTACTATTTTTCTGATAACTGCCCTTAAAGTATTGTGGCAAGATGCACGTTCTCATCAGGCAACTCTGGACTGAGGGCTTGGGTTTATCTTTAAAATGTTTTGGCAATTTCTAGAAGTAAGTTTGGGAAAAGTACTTGCTTTTTATTGTGCAATGTTACCTACTTCAAAAGCATTAATTCAGAAGCACTCTTCTTTGCGAGGCTCTGCTCTGTCCATGCTTTGGGTAAAGATGGAAAACTTGGAAGCGGGGTAGCCTTTGTAATAGGGTATATCTGCTGTGAAATTCATGTTAAAAAGAACCCAAATTTGTCCAAATTATGGAATATAAACTTCTGAGAGTTTTTACAGCTATGATGTTCAGCCTACTTAATCCTGTTATAGCTCCTGCTGGTGTCCAGAGCACATGTTTATTGCTGAACAGAAGGAATGTGACTCATTCCTGGACATCTCTGGTGCAGGACTGGGCTGTGCATGTAGAGCTCTGCGCTCACCTTCTGCTTAGGCTGAAGTACAGTCAAGTACTGAAAATGAGGAAAATTTGCCAGCTTTGGGGTTGTTATTTTTTCTGGGGAAAAGAGCCTGCAAAACTAAAGGAAGGAGAGTGAAGATACAGGGAGTTGGCAGATGAAATAGGTGTGTGCAGGAAGGAGGCTGAGCCTGGGTGGGAGGGGAGGAGCTGTGATTTATCATCCTTGAGAGAAATGTGACAGGGAAAATGTCTATCTGGGAAAAATGGTGCTTCCCATTACAACTGGGAAGGAGTTGAAGGTCTCTTCAGTTAATTACTATTGACTGGCAAAGAAAGCAGGGAGAGAAACCTGAATGGAGTAACAGGGACAAACTGGTATGATGAGGAGACAGTGTTGGAGTTTGTGGCTGATAAGAAACTGCTTGATAGGAGGCAAACAAAAAGCTGTGAGAGGAGAACCTGGTCTGACTGGGGTAGGACACTGACCATGAACATAAGGAGTTTTTTCATGGTTTGTTCTTGTTTCATTTTTGGTTTTATGGGGGTTTTAAATGTTAAAAAGTAGCAGGAAGAGTCCTGTAAAATATCTGCAAAGGCCCTGACAAATAGGAATTTGCAGGCCTGCAAAGAGGACAGCAAGCTGCTCTGATTACTTACTCCACAAGCTCAAGTGCTTAAGGTCTGTGTAGTGGCTCTGATGGATCCGACCCCAGAGGTGTCAGCTGATGTACCAGGCAGCATTTTCTGGTTTTCAATTTACTTTAAAAATGCAAAATAAAGATACTCCAGAGTTTAAAAAGTCTTTGTAGTTTATAATGAAAACTTAATTTTTGGCTTACGAAGCACAGACTCCATTCCTGCTTTGGCTTGGTTACCTAATGTCCTTGCCATAGGACCTCCATATCTGGTAGTCTACTATATGAATTGTGCTTGCTTAGTGAACAAATACCCAATATTTGTCTTTCATTCTGTTATTCAGTGCATGCTACAGCACTTATATACTCATGCTATTCAACTCCCTGCTATGGAGACAGTTAGGGATTTTTTTCCCCCCTCCCATTGTAATCATTGCAAACATATCTAAATGCATTGTAAGGGATAATGCATCGTAATGTGAAGCTCTTCCATCATTACTTCTAATTGACTGGTGGAGAGCCTGTTCACAGAGGTTGAGTGCCATGTACTTGTAGGTGTCCACTCTGATGTGCCTATGATGTAGTTTTTAAGAGCTCTCTGCATTGTGTAGCCTATTGTATGTTCAGAGCACAATTCAATTCCAACTGGAAATGCTCAGCTATTGCACAGAGCAGACCCGCAGTCGTGAGGCAGGCACTCCAAGGGATGGAGAGATCATGCAGTAAGTGCTTAGCTGTGAAGGGCTTGGTTTGTCACCTGCCTGGTAGTGCCCAAGCATCTGTATCAGACAGGGAAAGATCCTGGCTTTCTAGGAGACTCTTCAGTTGGCCTAAACTTTCAGTGTTTTAATTCTGAAGTAAAAGGAAACACGGCTATGGAGAGAGACACCTAAAATAAGAGTTGTCAATTACGTCAGTGGCTTGTCAGTTCAGCTCTCCTTAGCACTGGGGAAATGCCATGAGGGAGTTTTATGCCTCCAGAGAACAGCAAGAGTAAAAATGTGTAAATGTTTCCTGTGACATCCCCTGATAAATGCTTTTTAGTGCTCCTCCCATGTAACATTGGTATTTGGAAACTGAGGAAAAAAATGACAGCTTAAGGAGGCTGAGAAAATGATGTGACAGGCTAGCACCCATTTTCTTGCTCCCTGTCTTCCTCCTCTTCCTTTTTTCTTTCTCCTTCTCCCTCCCTCCATTATGATGGCTTTTAACAGTACCCTTCAGGAC
This sequence comes from Brachypteracias leptosomus, assembly GCA_013401335.1. Lineage (NCBI taxonomy): Eukaryota > Metazoa > Chordata > Aves > Coraciiformes > Brachypteraciidae > Brachypteracias > Brachypteracias leptosomus. The sequence continues at coordinate 183,286 of VYZX01000395.1, forward strand.
TGATATGCAAAGGGTATAAATTACATGCTTTATGGTTAAAGTCTGCTTTCATGAGCAAAGAGGAGACCCATGTGGTCATGACTTATTTTATAAACATAAAAATGTGTGTCTATACACAATAATTTACATTGTGTGTATATATTGCACAATAAATTATTGAGGTGTATATGAAACTACAGACTTACTGAAGGAAATCTTGACCATCCAATCAAAGAATCATTGTAAGTTCATTATTACAGAAAAAAGACTAAGCAGAATAATACAGTTAAAATTGTTATATGCAGACTTCTTATTTTCTACCTCTTTTTCCTGCTGTTATGTTCACCCCTCTGCTCCTTTGAGTCCTAACTTTGGTGGTTTCACTCTGGTGTGTAATGGATGATGCTGTGGTGAGTCACCAGTACATGGAGCCCTTTCCTGGGAGAGAGATGATGTTTGAGTTTTTCTTCTTCCTCTGCCCAGCATCTGCTAGGGGTCATTCTTGTTTAACACACTTCTAGGCTTTTTCCTCACTCTTCTTTGTTCTGTAGCTCCACAACATGTCTGTATTTACTACATGGGCTGCACTTTACACAGTTTAAATGCTATTTCTTCACTTCCTTAGCCCTACCTTTGAGAGTGAGAATTGCCATGAAGGGTCAGGCCCATCCACCATCCCCTTGGCTAGTAGCCAGTGCCAGGTGCTCTGGAGAGAAGTGCAGGAAACCCCATGGGGGGCAATTACGGAATCATTTTCAACAAGTAAAGATTTACCTGTTTCCTAATGCATGAAGGTTTATAAACCTTTTAAGTTTTTGGTGTGGTTTTTTTTTTCTTTTTTTGCTACCTGATATAACTGCAAATGTCTTAATTTTTCATATAAATGTGAAGTCCTACTTAGAGTCCTCAGCTTTTGGCATCTGTGATTTTTTGTGTCAGTGAGTTCTATAGCTTAACTATGCAGTGTGATAAAAACAAAATGATTTTATTAAGTTCATTGTATTTGGCACTTACTGCATTTCCATTTCACTAAATGTACCATTGCTCTTCTTTAATTAGCAAAGTAACTTTTCATATTCCTCAGTCGCCCACGGATATTTTTGAAAAATATGCAGGGAAACAGGCTCTGTGTTTAAGCATTAAACTGAACAGCTTTTTTTACCCTGTGATAAATCTCTGGTTTCTCAGAACTTTTGAAACACCTTCTAATTATTTAGGTGTGTAAAGATAAGGCAGTCTGATTTTTGGTTCTTGGTGAAGACACGGGAATTGCCAATTACTCAGGTGAGTCCTCATTGACTGTCAGTGTTCCTGTGTCTGGTGCATCAGCCCCCGATTGGCCAGTCCAGTAGCAACACTGCTTTTCTCTAGGGCCAGTTCTTCAAAGAAGCTGGGAGTTTGGGAGCTCCTTATCTCTCTCTACTCGAGTGTTCATGTGGACACTGTTGCGCTGTAGGTTTTTTTTTCTCCTCTCCTATCATATGAAAACAGAATGAAGTAGCAGCAGCCAGCCCTCTGATTCAGCTGGTTGCTGAAATTGAAAGACACATTAGAGTAACCCATCTCCTTGCTGGAGTGTTTACAATCTCTTTGATGTTTTTAAAAATTCATTTTATCCAGTCTTGCTTTAAGTGTATAGACAGAACCTGCCCTGTGAGGTTTTGCTGCAGCATTACACAGGTCATTTCAAATCTGTGTTCTTGAAAATTACCTTGAATTTCCTATTCTGTTTGGATCCTACTGCTTACAATTGCCTCTTTAAAAATAGTGCTAAATAATTGTGTTCAGCCTGGAGAGGAGAAGGCTCCAAGGAGACTTTATTGTGGCCTTTCAATACATAAAAGGGGCTTGTAAGAATGAGAGACTTTTTACCAAGGCTGATAGTGATAGGACAATAGGACAAGGGGTGATGGTTTCAAACTGAAAGAAGATAGATTTAGATTAGATGTAAGGATGAAGCTTTTACTTTGAGGGTGGTGAGACACTGGAACAGGTTGTCCAAAGAGGTTTTGGGTGCTCCATCCCTGAAGGTATTGAAGGCCAGGTTGGACAGGGCTCTGAGCAACCTGGTCTAGCAGGAGGTGCTGCCCACGGCACAGGGTGGAACTAAATGATCCTTAAGGTCCCTTCCAGGCTGAGAGCGAAGAGTAGTAGGGTGGAGGTAAAGCAAGAAGTACAAAGAGATTTTCAAATATCTGTTTAATTTTGCCTGAATGGGATCTTACCCCTAAGTTTTTAGGATGGTTTTCTGCAGTGGAAAAGATATTTTCTGTCAGAGTAGTAGCTGCCACTCCAGAAGACTGCATTCTCTGTTCTTGGAGAGTTTTAAATATCACTGACCCTGCTTTGTGCAGAAGTTTGTACCAGATGGTCCCCAGAGATTTCTTCCAACCTGAATATTCCTTGCCATGGGACAGTGGTCAGCCACTGCTGGTCACTGACATACCTTCAGAAATAAACTATTAAGTCAAATTGAAGGAACAAAGCAAGCTTTCTGTGCTCAGCAAATCCCATGTTACTTTTTATCCTAGGACAGATTATTTCCCACAAATCACTAGCAACTAGTAGCCTGACTGCAGCTCATAGCATAACAAAATTACAGTGTTATTTAAGGACGGAGAGGAAGTGGAGTGGTGCTGCTGCAGGTGTGATGGCTAGCAGCAGAGAAATGGCTCTTGTATGACTTCCCTGTTCTTCAGAGTATGCAGCCTTTTCCCCACTGAACCAATTCTGAAATATAAAAACTAGTTGTAAGCTGTTTAATTTGCTGAACATAATGGGTGTTACAGAGAGAAATGGATTGAAATAGTTCAGCAAACCTTAAAAGAAAGCAGACCAGAAAAGAGAGTGTTAGATGAAAAGACACCTGATTAAAAAAGATGAGCAACTCTGAAAAATCATCTTAAAACAAAGGCTTTTGAAACCTATTCCTTATGCGAATTAAAACTCTGAACTTTGCATTTCAGGTTTGAAAGATGCTGATAACAAGGAAGCAGTAAGTGTGTTGTTAATAAAGTTGTATTTTCTGCGGCTGAAAGTAGTTTAGTGTCACATGGTACACTCAAATCCTTTTAATTAATTCTTAATATCATCAAACTGGATGACTGAAAAAGCTGAGGAAGACATATTGCTTTACTGGTTACCTTGAGTAGACTAAGAGTGTGAAAGTGCTTGAAAGGATTATCTACATGAGACTTAAGGCTTTGTTTGGTAGGCTCAGGGCATCCCAAGTGCTGTGTGTTATTAATTTGTTAGGAATTAACTCCCATGTTGTGTTGACTTGTGGTTTTGTTATTGATAAGATTGTGGAAAATGCCTGTTCTGCTCAGTGCTTCACTGTCAGTGTACTGGTGTTGAGCCAAGGGGTGCTCATGGATCTGATAGTTTTGAGTGCCTCACTGCCTGGCAGTATGTCTGGTGATAATCCAGGTTTTTACATGTCTGTCAGTCCATGTTTGACCAAGTGGGACAGTTTTCCTGCCAGATCCATCATTCATGTGTTGGATCATCACTACATAAATCACATGGGTAAATCAGATCAAGCCAGAATCAAAATCATTGTGCCCATTAAAGACAGATATCATCTCCTAAAATACGTTACATGTCAAAGCTGACATAATGTTCACTGAGAAAAGAGTGTAGCCCATCCACTTACTAAATGGAATAAATCAGAAGAGGGAGAAGAGAATCAAATAGGCATCCCTGCTGTCTTTAATGGAGCGAAAGTGACTTGGGAGCAGGTACAGAAGAGCTCTACGGCTCTGCCCCGGTGATCCTTCACTCCCATACAAACCCTTTCTGATAGCATCATCAAGTCACAGCATTCTCAGCATTCTCCAACCATGGCTCTCGAGCTAGTTTAGGTCCAGCTGCTGAGCCTTTCACGAGCACAGTCTGCCTGCTTGCCTTACTGCTGACAGCACTGAGCACAGGGCACTAGAGGCACTTACAGCACCATGTGCACACCTACGCTTACACTTGCTCCGTCCTCACCTCACTCTGGAGGCACTTAAGCTCTAAAATAACTCCAAGAGATGTTTGTTGCATCTAGAAACCTCTAATGAGTGGAGAGCTGTGTCCAGCAGCTGAGTGGCAGGCAATAACAAGGGGTTTGGCTTGGCTTGGCTCTTTGCTTGTGTGTGTATGGTTTGAAGTGAATGAACTTTTGGAAGCAGGCTGGCTATTAGTGATCTCTCGCCTAAAGTGGGTTCCTTGACAATTAGACTGCAATCATGTTAGTTCTGCTAGCACACGTGCTCTCTCTGGGCCCTAGCTCTCATTTCTACAGGGTAATGGAATTGGAACTAGAAGGCTAGAAGAGATCTCTGAGGAGTTTACTTCTTAGCTTAGCAGCTACCTGCTTGGGTTGCTGGCTTGTTGCAGGACACCTCCCCAAACCTGCTCTGGGGAGGGAAGGCTCTAACATGCTGGTTTAGGTCCCATCCTGGAGCCCAGGCACATCAATGTGGGGCACTGCAGCACTCAATCCTTGAAAGCCAAAGCACTTTTATTGACTGTAAATCATTCTTAGCAACTCCCAGATCTGATGATACTTCATTGTCATGTTTGCTGAACTGATGTGTTATCCCTGCTTAGCTTGTTTAGCTACAGCTAGCCCTTTCTCTCCGCTTTACTGGAGTCACTCTTTCACTGTCTTGCATTTACAGTTTCCTTCAGCATGTCTTTCTCAGTTGCCATTCCTCCTTTATTTTCCAGCAATTTCCTCTTCTTTGTATTTCTGCTTCTCTACAACTGATTTGGTGTTTGGGCCTCGGAGACAAAGAGCATTTCTAAGTCTTAGTGTCATGACTGCCCCTCGAAAAAGTTTTTTAGGATTTGGTTCTTATTTAGTATGTAAAATGAACTCAGATTAACAAGGTTCAGATTTTAACTGGTGCCTTTGACTATCAAAAGAATGTTAATAAGTACCAATGAACAGCTTTGGCTCTTCAGGGAAGAGAATATTTTCTGATATATAGGTGAGGAGCTGGTGTATAACTTTCTGTAGATTTCTTTTTACAAAGCACGTAGTAAGAGTTGATGGAATTATTTGATACTTTACATTTATTAATGTGTTCCTTTTCTCCCCATCACGGCTGCCCGTTAGGTGCTCCTGATTTCACTAGAATTTTTAGTTTTCAAGTAAGTGCGTCCAGCAATCTGCACAGTCTCTGCTTCTGACAAATGTCTTCAGGGTACTTGTTCCGGCTGCTAATGATGTTCAACAGATCACTGAAGTCACCTGGAGTGTTGTTTCTTTCCTTTCTGTAGAAGAAGGCCTTATTAGAAAGCTGAAACTTTATAAGCAGGAAAAGGGAGAGGATTAAAATGACAGATACAGCAAATGTCCATGTTTCTGAATGGGTAAACCCTTTGCCCTTCTGCAAACAGACAGTCACCAAAGAATCTCATGAATAATAAACTTTTGCCAACACATTTTGGAGTATAAGGGAATTGTAGCTGTGCTCTGACATCTTCTAGGTAGAAGCAATCACTTTTTTTTTTCCTCCATGTGGACTGGGAGCAGAGGTGTCATGGAGTCCAGTGGATGGAAACTGCAGGGCTGGTGCTGTGGCAACAAGGGACCCTGGGGTGGTTGCCAGGGTGTGAGAAACAGCTGCTGCAGAGGCTGTAGATGGGGTGTTGACTCTGGGTTTCTGCAGGGTAAACAGTTGAGGAAATAACATACTGGAAGGTGCCCAGAAAGGACAGTGGAGAAGAAAATTGTAGAAGGATTTTGGGGAGGATAGGTTTGAATTGTTAAAAGTTGGTTATTGTGGTTACTGAACTGCTGCTGTTCTGCATCGAAGGATAAAAGGAGAGCAGATCTTTGCCAGCCTGTTCTGTGTGGGTGCTGCCTGAGAGAGGCTGAAGTAGGTGCCATACACTATGGTGTATGGAATGGTAATATATATCGATTAATAAAATGTCCTGGGAGAGCTCGTGTGTCCTGAGTGGGAAGACAATGGTGAAGAATTCTTTCCTGTTTAATGATTTTTTTTGGTTTAGGAACCCAAAGACTCTTTTGAAGACTCTGATGTGGTTTCTGGGAGCCAGTGCTGCCTATACTATATGAGTCTGCAAGATTTTGTGGAGCTGATAAAGAAAGTTAGGAGGTGCAAAATGCTCTCCTTCTGGTGTCCCAGTAAGGTCAGCCTGAGTGGATGTCAAGTAGCTCAGATGATTACTCACCCTGGGGAACCATTATAGGCAGTAGCCAGGATTAGACTCTCAGCTGAGACACTGCTCCTGAGAATTGGAAAATGAGGGATTATTTAGGTGAAAAGATAATGGCTGAAAAAGCATTGTGAAACCTCAGAGTGGGAGGAAAAAGGCCAGGGCTAGAAAGACAGAACTGAATAGATTAAAGGAGAATGGTTAAGATAAAAATGGCATCGTAAAAAATACTTACCTAAGTTACTAAAAACACGTGGGACTATTATAATGGAACGCCTCTCAGAAATCTAATTTATCCTTCCACTCTCTGGCTTTCAGATAACAGTGTTCTCCTCCATTTCATTTTGAGAACAGGAGACTGTGTAAATAGGTTTTTAATAACTGTTTAAATTTAAACTTTCTAATTTAAAGAAAAAAAATACATTTATGAGGCTTTAAAACATTTCATGGTTGAACTTCAAGTAAGAATTGGAACCTCTAGTGAGTATGCCTCCCAATATAAGCCTTGTTATAAACTAGGTGTACAAGCTGATTTGAACAGCCAACACTTCCAGGTCTCTTTGACACTGTGAATGGATAATGAGGCTGTGATCAGCATGTTAGGCAATTTAAGAAGGGAATTAAAAAAAATGTTTCAGTAATAAAAAAAAACCAAACCCCAGCAACAAAAACCCCAACAAAATAAAACAACAAAACAAAGGGAAAAAAAACCCAAAACAACAAAAAAAACCCCACCAAGTAAAAACTTCCTTATAAACAGAGTATGAGTAAAATGATTATTTACTGTCCCTAGCATTGATAAAAGAGTAAAGCCAATTTATCTGAAGCAGTGAATAAAATATTCCCCTTATCAAAAGGCATGGCAGCCATCTGTTTCTCCTGCTGTTGTGACTATCCAAAAGACAAATTCCCTCAACACATCGATTCCTCTTGCCCTATAGGTTGCATCACACTCCCAAATTCACACCAGCGTTGTCATTCCCAGGACAGACCTGACTCTAGTTCTCTGGGAATTAGTCCTGGGTCTCCTCTACCTAATATTTTGAAGTGACCTCTCTTATTTAGTAGCAGAGGAGGGAAGACCTTGCATTGGGACAATACCCAGTCATTTTGTGTTGCACTCAAAGGACGTTGACAGCTCCTTCATTCTCATCTGCTTTGTACCAGTGCCTGAGGAGATCAGAGCTATCCCAGAATGATAGCAGACTGGACACTCACAAATCCATGGGGCCAGATGGATTACACCCTAGAGTGCTGGGGGAGCTGGCAGATGTGATTGCCAAGCCACTTCATCATCTTTCAGCAGTCCTGGCTAACTGGGGATGTCCCAGTGGACTGGAGACTGACAAATGTGACACCTATCTTCAAGAAGGGCTGGAAAGATGATCCTGGTAGCTACAGACCTGTCAGTTTCACCTCGGTGCCAGGGAAGGTTATGGAACAGATAATCTCGAGAGCCATCATGGATCAGTTAAAGGTCAACCAGGTGATCAGGCACAGTCAGCATGGGTTCATGAAAGGTAGATCCTGCTTGACAAACCTGATCTCGTTCTATGACAAGGTGACCTGCTTAGTGGATGAGGGAAAGGCTGCCGATGTAGTCTACCTGGACTTCAGTAAAGCCTTTGACACTGTTTCCACAACGTTCTCGGGGAGAAGGTGGCTGCCCATGGCTNAAGGCTGGTGAAGGGTTTGGAGAACTTGCCCTACGAGGAGCAACTGAAGGAGCTGGGGCTGTTTAGTCTGGGGAAGAGGAGGCTGAGGGGAGACCTTATTGTGCTCTACAAACACCTGAAAGGTGGTTGTAGTGAGAGTGGGGTTGGTCTCTTCTCATTGGTGACAGGACAAGGGGAAATGGCCTTGAGTTGCACTAGGGAAGGTTTAGGTTGGATATCAGGAAAAACTTCTTTACAGAAAGGGTTGTTAAGCACTGGAACGGGCTCGCCAGAGAAGTGGTCAAGTCACCATCCCTAAATGTGTTTAAAAATTGTCTGGATGTGGTGCTCAGGGACATGGTTTAGCGATGGGTTGTTAGAGCAAGGGTAGTGAGGTTAGGTTGAGATTGGACTCAATGATCTTGAAGGTCTTTTCCAGCCTGAGCAATTCTATGATTGCTTCTCATTTTGAATGAATACTTTACAAGGTCATCCTGATCCTGCAGGAGAGGGTAAAGAATGAGGAAAAAATACATGATCTTGGTGAAGGCTGAAGAAGCTGTGGTTTCTTTTTGTTTTCCTTGCACAGTGCTTTTGTATGTCACAGAACTCATACAGATGGTCATGAGTGTTCGTTCTTGCACCTTCAGGTGGTCATGAATATTTTCATACAGCCACATTGCACCATTACTGTTTATTTGCATTTATGCTCGCTAAGGTCCCACATCTGGGTCGGGTCAATCCCAAGCACCAATATAGGCTGGGCAGTGACTGGCTTGAGAGCAGCCCTGAAGAAAAGGACTTGGGGGTACTGGTGGATGAGAAGCTCAACATGAGTCGTCAGTGTACACTTGCAGCCCAGAAAGCCAATTGTATCCTTGGCTGCATCAAGAGAAATGTGGCCAGTAGGTCAAGGGAGGTGATTCTCCCTGTCTACTCCACCCTCTTGAGATCCCACCTGGAACACTGCGTCCAGTTCTGGAGCCCCTGTTACAAGAAAGATATGGATATGCTGGAATGTGTCCAAAGAAGGGCCACGAGGATGATCAGAGGGCTGGAGCACCTCTCCTACCAGGACAGACTGAGAGAGTTGGGGTTACTCAGTCTGGAGAAGAGAAGTCTCTGAGGGAACCTTATTGTGGCTTTCTAGTATCTTAAGGGGGCCTACAAGAAAGCTGGGGAGGGACTTTTTAGGATGTCAGGTAGTGGTAGGACTAGGGGGAATGGAACAAAACTGGAGGTGGGTAGATTCAGATTAGACGTTAGGAAGCTCTTCCCCATGAGGGTGGTGAGACACTGGAACAGGTTGTCCAGAGAGGTGATGGAATCCCCATCCCTGGAAATTTTTAAGACCAGGCTGGATGGGGCTCTTGAGCAACCTGATCTAGTGGGAGGCCCCCCTGCCCATGGCAGGGGGGTTGGAACTAGATGGTCTTTATGGTCCCTTCCAACCCTGACAATTCTATGATTCTAATGAGAATCAGCATCAAATTGGTGACATCTAGGAGTGAGTTGCGTGAGGGGCCAAAATTTAGGAAATAAAAAGCATTCATTGTTCTGTGTAACACTTATTGGGCATCAGCTGAAGATTCATGGAAAAAATCACTTTAGCCTTGGCTATGTTTTGTGGAGGACAATGCAACAGATTCCACAACAAAATGGGATTTTGTGAGCCATGAGGAATCTTTATAAGCCATAAAGGAGACAGCAAAGAGGCAATTTCACTGAAGTATGTGGACTTAATGGCATCTGTAACATCAGTGTGAATTATTAGAACAATTCTGGCCCTGATGGCAATGTGGAAGTTAGAGGGGGGATCATGAAAATAGTAACATTATATGAATTAAAAAACAAAGAGTTGGAATGCTTCCCACTCGGTGTAACAGATGAAATGATGCTGTGTGGAAATTCTACTCCAGTACAAAAGCATCTGTTTGTTGGAGTCCTTCAAAAAACATAATTAGACAATTAAAAGCAGGAAAGAAATGGTGCTTTGGAAGCTGACAAGCTGCTTTCAGAACAGGAATTTGATTCCTTCCAAAGGCAGTGGAGGATTTAGGAGTTTAAGATAAATTCAGTCTACTTTTCCTCCTCTGGGAGTCCTGGAAACAAGAACTATATTTGGATTCTTCACTGACAGGTCAGTATATTAAGGTCAATACCTCTGATATTGAGGTCAATACTAGTTTTTAATTTGTGTTTATAATTTTATTTACAAATGAAGCAAAAGATGCAATGTGAAATGACCTGCTTAGGATCCCCTGGAAATCAATGGCAATGCTGGGAATAGATGTCATATTAGGGAATTAGCAGCTGTCTGCTTTAACTTTGGATACAGGTTTGCATCCAAAATTATAAAGAGAAATTCTTGGAGTGTGGGATTTAAAAATAGTCTTCCGGCATCTTGGTTTTATCTCCTCCTAAAAAATACATGAAATAGGAGGGTAAAGGGAAGTGCTCTGACAGTCTGTGTAACCAGCATTGTCAGGAGACACGCTGTAGATTGTTCCTTCCTCAGGCTTAGAAGAAATGTCTCCATGACCAGGAGAAGGCAGGACTTTTTATCACCTGCAGAAGAGTGAGCTTTGAGAAACTCTTGTACTGTCTTTATATGAGTCTTGGTTCTAGGTCACAGACAATACCCACTTTACTTAGAGCTGCATAGTCAGTTTGTGCCATCTTGAGTGCATAAAGACCATGCTAGGAAATGTTCATTATGTGACAGAAATAAGCTATAAAAATGCACCAAGCACCATGACATTATTTTAGTTCCTAGCTTCCTGGAGATTCCAGCCTTGTGAGCCTGCTCCTTTTAAAGAAGGACATACTTGATCATGTCTAGATTTTGCATCTTTAACACCAAACCTTTGTTTTGTTTAACCAAGAAGAAGGTAAGGCCCACAAAGTGATTCCTCAAGCTTTAAATGAAGTATTAGAGTGAGCAGAGACTTGCCGGGATGGTCAAAGTGATGAGAAGACAACCACGTTGTGCAGTCTACTCTGAAAGCAACAACTGGCAGAAACGTTCCACTTGGGATTGGAGAGCTGGGACAGCAAAGGCTTGTGTGTTCTTCTGAAGTTTGGGTGGCAGGGCAGAAAAAAACACTGAAAAATGTGTATGTGGGTTATTAGTTTTGTTCTTTTTCCCCTCATGGGTCAGTAAGACACTTCTGCTGCATCTCCTGTCTGGTTCTGCACTGACATGCCCATGGCAGGGGGGTTGGAACTAGATGATCTTTAAGCTCCCTCCCAACCCAAACCATTCTAGGTTCTGTGATTCTGTAAGTCTGACCCAACATGATGGCAGATGTTGTAGAGTGTAAGACTTTCTGTGAAGGTGTGTGCCGTGATGTCTGTGTGAGCAGACACTGTAGAAGCAGCTTCCTGAGACAAATACATATTTTTAGAGAAAAAAACTGCATATTGGGAACTGAAGGTGAATGTTGGTTTTATAACAAGATGAGTTTAGCTTGCAGGAGATCTTTATTGCTTGATTTTAACTGTTAGGAAGAAATCCATTGCAGTATTAGTGGTTTCAGGTCGGTAGTTCCGGTCCTGTCCAGCAGAAGATGGTACCTGAAGACACTTGGACACCTGAGCACATGGAAGTGAGCGGGAGTGTGAAGTTAGAGACCAAGGACAAAGGGATGTGTGGTAGGAGAATGGTGTAAGAAGCGTGGATTTCAAGCTGATGTATATAGGGAAAGGTGTATGATGGAGGGAGGGTGGGTTTCCACATGGGTCAGCCTGCAGACAGTTGAGACCTGGTGTTGCTGCTAAATAAATTATTTTATGAGTTCTCTGATATATTTCATGACAGGGAAGTAAAGCAGAAATTAGAAGTGGAGGACTATACAAACACATTATTAATTCCTGGAAATTTCCAAGGTACAAAAGACTCCACATCTAATGCACATGTCTTCATGAAAGTATTACTCGGCTCCAAAGAGGTGTTGTTTTGTTTTTTGCTGCTTCCTCCTGCTACCCCGAGGGACATAAATATTTTTCTGGCAAAACTTCTTGGTTTCATTTTTCAGTTTGACTGTTGGCTTTGGAAAAGAATGGTTTTGAAAACCAACTTTTTTTTTATTTTAATAAAAATGCCAACTAGTTAAAAATAAATTTCCCTGAAGGGAAAAAAAAAATCCCAAACCATTTTTCAAAGATCTCTGATAATTTCTCAGGCTATACTTTTGGAGAACATAGAAAATAATACAAACCTAGAAAATAATAATCTAAGTTGTCTAAGGTGAATGAGGATTGACTTGTCTGAAACTTGGGGAGATTTATTTTTTTACTGTTTTCCACACCATCCTTCTGAAAATGGAGCTTCGTTATGTTATCAGCTTGGATACCAAAAATGTGCAGAACTTGCTCACCAGCTGCAAGCTTAACATTTTTAAGGAAAATGTTTTTTCTTTTACACTTCAGCTTTTTCAGTGCTTTTTGATAGCTGGTGAACAGAACATGCTCTCAAATGCATATACTGCTTGGTAGGGCTTATCTATGCCTGTGGGGTGTAATTTTTGGAGTCAGAACGTAACACCTTGACACTGATAGCTGTGACTTCATTTTTAAGCTCCAAGTATAGACATAAAACTTCATAGGGTTTTCTTCGTGGCTGTTTCCTATAGTTAATACTGTAATTCTAGTAGTGCCACAGGAAATTCAGGGGGTGTGTTTGTGCCAGGTTGCAGTGAGGGTTTTGGGGGTTTTTTTTTTGAACTATCTGCATTGCACACTGCTCTGTGTGGTACAGAGATCCCCAGGTCTGGCTTTAACGAGCTAGCCTAGATATCAGAAACAAACTGCAGCTCATCAAAACCCGGGGAATGAACCTGTCTCACATGGTCAGGCTGGAGTCCAGCGCAAACTCAGCGGAAAGAATTACAAATGAACGTCATAGATCACAGAAGGCAAAAGCTGTATGGAAGGAACAGTCTGGAAGTGCTGGTGGGTGTGGATGTAACTGGTATTAATCACCAGGATGGTCACGGCAGCGTTGCTGTGAATGGTTTGCGGGAATAATAATTAATTTGGTCACAGCAATACCATTTGTGTATGCAGTGAATAGGTTGCAGGGGGATGCTGTTTGATATAAGCTGAGAAACAAGGAAGCTTTGGTGGAGATTTCTGATTCCAGGTGTGCTGGTTGCACTGGTCCTAGACTGGGAGAGCTGGCCTGATGCCTACACCAGCGTGGCAGTGGCGGTGGCCATTCCTGGAGGGTGTGAACAGTGGTGGGCATTGCAGCAATGCTGGCTGGGGCACTTGGGTGTCCAGGGTACCATGTAGAGAGATGCCAGGATGACTTTTCCACACACTTTTGCTGCACTGTCCTCCACCTGCCCCCTGCATCCCTATAAGAGATTACACATTTCTCGTTAATCACCTCTGATGTGCACTTGGCTTCTTATCTGTGAGAAAAGGTTTCTTAGAGGATGCACCAGCTCCTACTTGCAGGAGATTTCAAAGTATATTCACCAAATATCTTTCAGATAAGAGAAAAATTTGACAGCCTAAAAGTGTAGCCATTTTTCTTTGCCACTCGAGACCTGTAATCTCTATAGAAAGGAAATATTTAAAATATTTTAATGATCAGTATGATCCTCCTTTTATCAGCTTCTGAGTTTCTCATCACCATACTTAACTTCTTCTGCAGGAGTATACCATAAAAACAAATGCTTTTCTTGCATAGCGTGAGAAATATATATATATATAGAATCATAGAATGGTTTGGGTTGGAAGGGACCTTCCAAGGTCGTCTAGTCCAACCCCCCTGCACTCAGCAGGGACATCTCTAACTAGACCAGCTTGCTCAGAGCCCCATCAAGCCTGGCCTTGAATGTCTCCAGGGATGTGGCCTCTACCACCTCTCTGGGCAACCTGTTCATATGACTAAGGCTAACATCTTATTGCCTTTCTGTACATTCTAGAATGCCAAAGTAACTTCTCCTGAAAACATGAACAACCTTGCTTAATACTTACATTACTACATATATAACTCAATGTTTATTGTCAAAATCTTTTTGTGTGGTTTGCACTGAAGTAGGTTAACCTAAATTAATACAAGTAGAGACCAAACTAAAAGACCAGTTGTTTGACAATATCAAACTGAAAATATTTTAAAGTTATCTTTCTGTCAATGTGTTTTAAGTAATCTTGGTTAAAGATAAAGAAAAAAGTCAATGCAATAACTGGAACTGAAACCACCTTATGACGTGTATAATATTAGTAAGGGAAGAATAAAAAAAAAATTGTGGCCTATCACAAGTGGTATTGGAGACTTGCAGGTTTTTTTTATCATTCACAATTTAAATCCAGTTTCTGATATCCTGTAATTCCAGTAAGAGTGTGGTCTTAATTTTCTAGAATTATGTTTCTAGCCTTGTAAAGAAATGTTTGAAAATCTGGATCTCCAAAAGCAAACAAAAGCCCATCAAAAACCCCAAAGTAAATCCTATATTTTCTATGTATTGCAGGATTTTAAAGTTTCAAAACTTCTAAGGCCTCATTTGGCATTCAATGATAATGCAAATAAAAATTACACTGGTGATTGGGTTATTTCCTAGGCAGCAGCAAGACAATAAAGGAGCATATAGCAATATTTTTTTATGAATGCTATCTTTGCAGGGAGTTTAAAAATAAAGGTTCCAGTTTTAGCTACACAGGAATCCATATAAATATGTAGATGCTAAGGCCAGAAGGGAATGTGTTATATTTTTTTTCTAGCCAGATCTTCAGAATATACAAGCTGTAGAACTTTTCCAAAAATAGGAGTTAAACCAGTGTTTTAGAAAAGTATTGAACCTGACTTTAAATGTTCTATGAGGTTGTCATCCCCCTTCCCTGATAAATCACTCCAGCTTTTAATTACTCTCCTTGCTAAAAAATTCTATCTCGTTTCAAGAGCTTGTGACTCCAGTTTCCTGATCCTGGGGGTTACACCTTTGTCAGCAAGCTTAAAAAGCACTTCCCTGCCCAAATGTTTAACAGTCCTGGGTGTGTAAGTGACAAACTTAAAGCAAAGGCGTAAAACCAGGCTGAAAGCTGCAGCTGGAAGCCAAAGCAGAGGCAGGTGGGGAGGTAACCAGGCAAATGCAGCTTGTTTCCCTGGAAGGGTAGGGAAATAACACCCTCTCTAGACAATATGTTCTCCCTGATAGCTGGTAGCTAAACAAACATTAAATTTAGTGGATGCTATTAGAGGACTCAACCTAATGACCGTGGAGCTGGCTGTCTTGTCATAGCAAGAGAGGAGGTTTTACTTCAAGAATACCACGCAAGAAAAGAAAACACTCCTTAGGCTGTGCAGAACCCAGGACTTCCCAGAGAACCCTTGCTTTTGGCTGCTTTTCAGGTCCCATCCCCAGCCTTTTATTGCTTTGGCTTTCGCTGGCACCGCGGAGGTGGAGGAGGCAGCTCAGCAGCTGCGAGTTAACAGCCAGAAGCAATTTTCATTGATTTGTCCTTCTCTTTGCGGTCTTCCACTGGAAGCATCCCCAGGGCACGTTACTAATTGTTTGCCCTTTACTTTGGGACCACTGGATTAATGATGTTATATAATTGCCACTTCTTCATCATTAATACAATAACAGTGTGATGAATTTCACAGTCAGTCTATGGCTCTCGCTATAGCAGTACAAAAAGTCCTCCCATTTGAAGATGAAATGATCCTCTTCTCTTTCACCAGTCCTCGCCTATGGTTTTGTTCCTGTGCTTTTGCAGCCCAGTTATGACCCTCAGAGTTAATAACTTTTGGGGAAAGAGAGGAAATACAGCAACCTAATAAGACTGTGAGCATTTTATGACACGATACAAGCCTCATACTGCCCAACCAGCAGATTCCGCCCACTTAGGTCACATCGGAAGGATTCACACTTTCATATCTGGGACTATGCTTGTATCAGTACGTAGGCACCAGTAAGCCTGGGTTTGGGCAGTGCCTTGGTGCATCCACACCTGTAAACTCTTGGCAGATTAGCATTAACAGCTTGGTATTGCTGTCCCACACCACCTAGTGCTTTCCCAGATCACGTGTGGATGTGCTACCAGAGCTAAAATGAGCCAGGGGACATTCCCCATCAGCAGCTGGATGGTGCAGCCTGGTTTTGGAGCACAGGAGAACCTGGTCATGTGCAACTGGGCTGAACCAAGCAATGCTTTGCCAGTTCAGGGTCAGAGTGTGAACCTGTCAAGTTAATACCTTGGCCTGTAGGTTAGTCCTGGTGGCAGGAAGGAGGAAGAGAATGATGGTGTTATGTTCTTCCTCTGCTTGTGCTCCTTTGGAGGAGGAGGAAGGATATGGTGCAGAGTTCATGTCTCTGTCCAAACTCAGGACAGCTGCTGCCCAGAAGGGAAGACCCAACAAATCCATTTTGTTACTCCCCACATCTACAACACGGTTGTGAATGGAGCAGCCGGTTGGTCTTAATTAAAGTAGGAAGTGATACATAGTAAAAGTTGTTGTATTTGTTATTGTCTTTTCCTAGTGCAGAATTATTGATCTTGCCCCTGAGCAAGATGATTTCTGGACCCTTTATTTAAAGTTGCAGAATTACAGGAAATATGTTACCCACTCTGCAGGGGTGGCAGGATAATCTGTCAATTAGGAATAATAAGTTCTAGAATGACTTTTATGTCTGTGCTATTTCTAAAACCTCTTTAATTAGATCTGAGTTCATCCATATATCAACTGAGGCAAAAGGTATTAACTATGCCATGTGTAGGTCTTGGAATGAGATGAAATGCAGTTTGCATTGGGCTCTAAGCAATGGGGAATCCTGAATTTTACAGTCAAAACATGTCTGTGGAGGTTTTTTATTTTTAATCTGGTATTTGAAAATGAATGTGGTGCTAGGCTGCCAGCCGTGGCTACAGAAGCTCTCTGTTTATCTCCTGAATGGGTATTACTTGACATGACAGCTTGACAGTTCCAGCCCTTGCCAATATGCCTCAGCCTTGGTGAGAGGAGGAGATCACATCTGGTCCTGAGGAGGATGAAGGACATGTTACAGGCTGCTCCGTCCCTGGCTTCTGGGTTGTTTTGCCCGGGTTTGTGAGGTCATCTCCTAGGAAAAGATCACATAGCACTCTCAAAGAACAGGAACTCCTTACACAGTATCATCAGTTCTAATGGGCTTTATTTCTCCAAGTGTTTAAACACCTTGACTGTGGCCACTCTACTTTATGTATGGAAAAAAATCAGAGCTTTGTTGTCTTGCTCTCTGAAGCAAGACTGAGTGGGTATTTTTTAAGTAGAGGTACTAAACCTGCTACTATTTTCACATTATTTCTTCTGATTTAGGGACAGGCCTGAGGAAGGAAATACTTTTTCCTTGCATTTTAAACAAAGTATGTTAAATATTAGCACCTCGTATTTCTTAAAAGCTTCTATTTAAATTTTGCATGTTTTATATGAATTATCATTCATTGTTAAATAAGTTAAAATTATGCAGCAACTAAAATTAAGACAAAGGCAGGAATATAGGAATTGCCAGGCTTCCTTGGCAGCCAGGCATTTTCTGGGCTGGTTGTTTTATTCCTGATCCTTCTGTCTGTCACTAACAGAGTTTCCCATCTTTGTCTTAGAGCTGGCTTGTCACACGTAGTTCCCTGAGCATCCCACTATAAGTGATTTTGCCATATTTATCCACATGCTGCAAGAAATGCTAAACTGTAAAATAATATGCAGAAGGATTTTCAAAAGCAGCCTTCTGAGTGAATAGCCCAGTGAAAATGGGGCATTTTAAAGAAGATTCAAATGTATTCCCAACAAGACATTAGAAAGCCTAGAGGTAAATAATCAGTTGGCAAGTGCTGCCACAGTCATACTCTCAGCAGAGGGCATTACCATTTAATTAAAGCTAATTCAGGAATCTTTTAAACCTTTGAAAGCTTCCCCATTGCCCATAAAGGTGGAATATCAGCAGAACACCAGGACTGTAGAAGGTCCTGTATGGCGTTTTTAATTTGAATGGTGAGCAGTTCTTAATCTCTGCTCACTGGTTCCCTGCTGCCAAGGGCAAGAATGTCCGTCTGCCAGGTCCTGGTCCTTGGTCTGTCTGACTCACTGTAAAGCCTTCACCAGGTTATTACATTTTTTTGTTGTTGCTACGTGTGTCATGGAGATAGTCATTATTTACTTCTTGTTTGATTTGCCGAGATGATGACATTTGTGGTAATGAATCTTCATAAAGCGTAGCCAGCTCACAGAGAAGAGGTGCTGCAAAAGGGCAGGGGGCATTGACTAATCTGATCTATTTATCCTTGTAGAAACTGCCTAAACCTGCTTCAAAGACTGCTCGATGGTCTCACTCAGCTTTGCCTTTTTAGTTTGGAAGCACACAGTGTCTGGAGGGGAGTCACTGCTGATTCCGTTGCATCTACTGGAAACCCCTGGGAGAGGAGGGTGACCAAGGCACATAGCTTTGCCCATTCCAGGGCTTGTACCCTGTGGGCTACTGTTCAGAGAGATAAGGCTTTAAAACGTGTAACTTTTCAAATCAATATTTCATATCAGACTCACACACTCTCTGTAACTACTGGGTTTTTTCCTACCCCCCTTTATTTCTTCCTTTTACTGTGTGTTGGTTTTCGGGTTTTTTTTCCCCTTCAATAGCCTGAGAATTTTTTCATTTGGTGCTTGAAATACTGCTTTGGGGTGACCTTACAGCCTTTCCTGGCAAAGGGTCTCTGTTGAAAGAAGTGAGACTGACATGTTCCAGGAAGACACTTGTGTCACCTATGAAATTCTTATGAGATGATGTGGGATAGTGTGTGAAAGCTGGGACAGGGGTGTCAGAGCTCTGCAGTACAACTGGAATGAGAGGAAAAGGAGGGGATAGATAGAGATGCAATTACACAGCACTGCAGCAGAACCCCAGAGAGGCTGGTGAGGAGAAATGTGTTCAACTGGGGAAGGGAGTATAGACTAAAAAGTGCTTTTCCCTAACCCATTCCTACAATCCAATGTCTTCCAGCCTCCCAGCTTCTTTTTCTAAGTCAGTTCTTGTTCAACAAAGCAAAATAGATTTATCCTTCAAATATTCTGGAGATATTAGATGCTGTCTATAGTGACAGCTGCATAGATTATTAATATCTGATAATTCTCCTAATTGTGACAGTGGTCTAGAATTGCAGTTGTAGGAGGAAGTTTCTCCTCCTTTGCTCCACTCTAATCCAGGTGACATTTTTCTTTAGGCACAAGAAGCATTTTTCTTTTTTCAGAGGTTGGAGAACCTCCGGTGATTTTTTTGTTTTGGTTTGGTTGTTTTTGAGGTTTTTTCCCTCGCTCTGACTTGGTTGTTCATAATTGGACTGGGACTAAGAATTCAGAAAGCATGGCCTGTTTAGTATCCCATGCTGCAGCTGTACCAATAAAGCATTATATCCTTTTTCATTACTTCTATCTTTTCTTGGCGTAAGAGACTGTACAAAATTGATGCTTTAACTATCCAGATGTATAAACGTCAGAACATGGCTCAGCAATGAATCCAAACCCATTATTGTAGGATACCTGTGTTCTAAAAGGGGTGTCTTAGCAACCTCCTTTACAGTACAACATTTGTTTCTTGTGTCCACAATTTTTGCATGAATTACTCTGTGGTTCTCAGATAAGGAAATAGAATTCCTTAGTAGAATAGTAAGACAATCTACAGTATCTTTTAGAAAAGGAATAGGGATATGGAAATAGACAAAGTGGGTCATTTTGCATGTAACATTTAATTTACCAACAGACAAATCTCTCCTGTAAAAGATACAAGAACACAACTGCTATTGAATAGAATCTCTGAACTTCATTTTGTGTGCCAGCTTATGTTAAGCAAAGAGGGTGGCACAAGGGGATACAACTGTACTTAAACCTGTAATAAACTTATTCTGCACTGTCATTTGTGTCCCCTTTAGAGGACCATAATTTCTACTGTGAGGTAGAATTTATACTGTTAGGTTGATGATGATGTTCAGGAGGCATAATTTATAGTATATTACAAATCAGTACTTCGTGGGAAGTTTGCTAAAATTCTGGGAATCTTTAGCAGGAATTGTGGTTTTAAAGAATGATAAAACATAATGACATGTTATCCCTTTTATTCGCTGTCATCAGGAAGGCAGAGAAAATCACAGCCAGCAGCAGCTCTGGATACTGGTGTTTGAGAACTAGTGAGGTTGGAGCTTTTACTCTACTTGATTATCTCACTCCCTCCCACCCCTGAATTACCTTCCATAGGGCTTCACTTCCCTGTTCCCAGCAGGGACATCACTGCTGATCCAGGAAGACTGGGCAGAAAGTTGTGTCAGTTTGTGCTGTGCAGTTACCAATCTTAGGTGTTATTGGCCACAGTCCTTCAGCATCTCCCAGCAGATGTCTCCATGTGCTCCCTGCTCTGCAGGGTCTTTCTCCACTCCTTGGATCTGTCCTCCAGCCAGGATCTTCACCTTCTTTGTAGACCCACTTCTCCTTTGAGACCACTTCTTTCTGGGAACCCAGTCTAAATGGTCTATGTGCAGAAGCACAATGCATAACCAGTCCGCTGAGTGGTGGTTCTCTTGTGCTTCTCTATTAATTTGAGGATTCAGGATATGTCACTTCTTCAGTCCAGCTGTTAGCAACATTTACATCCAGCCTGTAACAGCTGCAGTAAGTGGCATGCTGCTGCTTGGGAGTTGGAAAGCTCACCTTCCCACATGTATATCCAATTACCTGCTGCCCATTACTGTTAACAGTTTAAGTACTTTTTTGCTTGCTTGTGAAATGTCCAAATGGTGCCACTGTAGTTTAGTGTTGTGAGTTCTCTGAAATCCTGTTCATATCCAGTTAAGAGCATTATGCACCAGCTACAGAGGAGCTTTAGATGTGGATTAAAACTGTTTTCAGGTAGGGTGGAACTGTACTTTATAAATTTTCTAGATAACTCCAGACAGAATATATCTGCATCCGATCTTTAGGAAGTTATCACCATGATATAATGACAGTAGTGACAGCAGCAGCCAGACAGTTAAATCTTCCCTGGTACAATGCAAATACACCTTGGGGAGATCGTACATAAAGGTCAGATCTTGCTTTGTTTAATTCTGTTGGATGAGATGACTGAAGTGTAAAGTCGGAGAGGAGGATGGAGCTCAGATAAATGGGAAGATGGATTATGAGCATGAAGCAGAATAATAAAATTATTATTTAGCATGAAAAGAAAAGTGTCAAAAACTAACATATACCAGCTCTTCACTTGTATAGATACTATTTTCAATAAAGCAGCAGATGATTAGTGTATGAAGGAAAGAACTGAGATTAAGAAGTGACTTTTCACAGAACAAAATGAAGGTTAGTGAAATAAGGATGGTGGGCAGTCAAGAAGAAATGACATACTGCCCCAGGAAGATCTGCTAGGAAAAGAACAAAGTCAAAATAGCCATGACTCCACATGACTCTGCTTTGTTGAAACTTCCACTGTCAAGTGCCCTTGAGAGCAGCCAGTGGGATTACCCTTTGTGCAGCACTGCTAAATGGTGCGGCACAAGAGCCCTGAGGGTGCCCTAAAATGAAACTATTCCTGCCTTGGAAGTGCAGCTTAAGGCAAAATACTGCCCCTGCCCCCTAAAGAAATAATTTAAAAGCCTGCTTTTTCATACTTTTGCTTTCTTCTTTCTTAGGTGAGCAGGGATAGCCTTCATGAGTATTGGGGGAGAGGAGGGAGGGTGCCACATTTAAGTGATACAAAACTTTTTCTTTCCTAATCTGTTTCCCCTAAAATTCTGTTTCTTTCCTCTTCAGTGTTTTTCCTTCCTCTTCTGTCACTGTGATTGCTTTTGTCACTGTCTCCTTCATTCTCTTAATTTCTCGTGGTCTGTCTTCTGTTTCTAAAGCTAACTTCCTACTCCTTCTTTTTACAGTTGAATTTTCTGGTCCTTAGTTTTGGTCTCCTTAACCCAACCCTTTTAGATTCCCTCATCTTTCTTTGTCCATCTTGTGGCTTTCCAGTTTTTTCATCATTGTTACTTCCTTCTCTCTAGCCTCTGGCTTCCACATCACATCTTTTGTCAAAAATTCTCCATATTTTTGATAGATCACCACCTGCTTCTTTCTTAATCCTATCCTGTCAGTTTATTGCTGGCTGAGATTGGCTTTCAGCTCACTTACCATCATCATAAAGTGATTTGCCCTAAGGCCTGAGCTCATCAAAAGTGCCATCCTATGTAGAAAAATGGCTGTGTTGAACTGGTACCTTCTTGCCCAGCAGAGCTGCTTCCTCTATCAGTTTCACGTGTTGTTGGTAATCATGTGTTCCTGCACAGTATCCCTGCAGAGCCATCAGCAGTGACAGCACCGAGGACCTGCCACAGTAAGCAGTCCTGGGCATCACTTCTGATGTGGCAGGATGATACTTCTGTTGCTGAAGGCCAGTTTTGGCCAGTTGTGCCCTTTATTGCTAGTAGAAATGCAGGGAATGAAGAAAGGACTTTGTCCTGACTCAGATTCCTGTTGTCTTGGCAAAAGAGGCAGGTTAGGAAAGATAATCTTTTAGCTGCAAACTGAGTACATCTGGAGCCAAAGGAGCACGGTAAACACAAAGCTGCCATTTAACTACTGCTACACCCTTTTGACCTATGGTGGCTGGCTGTTTGCGGGGCTGCTCTTGTGCCAGCTGGATCTGGAAAAGCACAGGTTGTCCTTTGGGCTGTCAGAGGATGGCTGTGATACAGGGCCTGGGACCTGGGGAGAGTGACTAGCTTTTGAGAAGGGTACATTGGCAAGATGCTGCTAGAACCACAGGAGTACGAGCTAATTCCTGGGGCTTTTCCATTAAACCCTCCAGACCATGAAAGAATGTCCAGAGAGCTCATGGTGAAGTTGACTAGTAAAATGATAGAACAGTAGAAATGACTGGAGGTTTCTCACCTCCTTTTCTAAGAGGAATGCAGCTTGTGCAGGGGGGCACAATTCTTGTGGGATGCATTTTCTTAATTCGCCCAAAAGAGACAAAAATCTTTTAACCTCTGAGAATAACCACAAATGGATCCCTGCAACACCACATCCTGCTGGCCACCAGCTCTGGTGGAAGTGTCCTTTTCCATGGTCAATAACACAGTGGTCCTGCAGAAGTACCTGCCAAAGGCAGTGCAGGAGAAACTGAAAGACCAAACAGAACAAGCTGGTGTCTGTAGTGGTGAGTACTGACATCAGACTTTAGCTTGTCTCCTATATACATAATGTGAAATTTTCTGAACTCAGATGGTCAGGAAATAAAGAAAACCTCCCAGTTATAAAAAAAAAAATCTGCTAAAGTTCGCTTTCCTCTAGAAATGCACAATGCTGGGAAGGCTGTATTGGTATTACCTTGAAGTAGCTGCAGCTCTCCAAATATCCTGCAACGTGATAAGGAGCAAATGGTGCCAAGTGAGTAACTCAGTATTTCAGCATTTTGTGTCTAGTACGTGTCCTGCTTTGATCAGGCTGGGTTGGATCTGCTGAGATTTTGGAGGTTAACTAAGGATACCTGATACTCACCTGCTTTGCCTGACAAACATTTTTCTCAGTAACAAACCCCCATGTGTGAAATCACCTCCAAAATGGGCTTCACGAGTGTCTGTTGATGTCTGATTTTAGAGTATACAGCAAGTTGCTTCAGGAGCCACTCATAATAGTTACTCATAATAGTACTCATAAGAGTTAGGGCTCTCCCATTGCATGTTTATCTGCTCTTGTTCTGCCCATCCCTGATTTGGAGTACATTAGTTGGCAGTAACTGGCTGTACTTATTTGCAACATTTGCTTTTTATTTTCAAGCTGTATCTTGTTATCTTTGTGCTTTAACATTATAGTTTTAATTTTTATTGCTTTGTGCTTAGACACCTCTAAATAAATACGTTTATGAATAAGCTAAATAAGTTACCTCCCTGCCCCCCGTTTCATTTTTGTTGGTAGAAATAACCTTGGCACGGGGTGTTCCAAGGATTATTGATTACTGGGGCTGTGCCTCAGGCTATCAGCTCCTCCGAGCCAGTGTGTCAGCAATTATTGGAAAAGCGATGAATGCATTTGCTGTGCTCTCTGAACACTCTTCCAAGGCAGCGAGGTGCTGGCAATGGTGGCTGACTAAATTTCACAGCAGAGGGAGAGAGTTCCAGACGACAGGTCACCCCTGGGCCAGGCCAGGAGAGAGGTGGATGAGACGTTCAGCTCTAAGGTTAAGCCACAGTGGAGTGCAGAGGAGCAAGTTGTTCCATGGTTCACAGAGCTAGTGAAGGTTGATTTCCTGCAGATCCCTGTGCTGTGCTCCTTGACCACACCATAATTCAATTCCTTCTGTGTTCCCTGAACACTCTGCATCCCCTGCCCGAGAGCGGGGCAGCCTGTGCTGGGGCACCTTTCATCCACAGATGTGCTCTTAGACTGCAGCCTTGGGGTGGAAAAAGCTTTAATTCCACTCCCCACTGCAGGACACAGATTGAGGCTTTCTCCTGTACTCTGTTACACTCTGGCAAATTTGGCTGAAATTAGTGAACAGGGGAAAAATATAATAGGAGGAAACAAATAGGTGACTGGTCAGTTGAGCAGACAGCACGAGCATGTGAAGTTTGCTTTTAGGGAGGCAGGCCAAGCCAAAAAAATACCTGAGGTGCCAGAGGTATCCATCTATAATCCTATCAAAGCTGCAGATAAAAGCAATGTTGCACCTACTTTGCAAGTAGTGGAAATAAATGGCCTTTTGATGTGGCTGAGGGTAAAAGCAGCTCTGCAGGAGGTCGGCATGGCTGTGACATGGGAGCACACCCAGCTCTAGAGCACCCCTCATCTTGCACCCACTCCTGTCACTTCACTGCTGGTATTCTCTGGGTACTAAAGCCTGAGCACCAGCAATAGGCTCTGCAGGTCAGAGGGTGCAGTTCCCTGTAAGCTGCTGCTGAAGAGATAAGGACTAAGGAGAATGGAAATGTGGCTGCAAGAGCTCCTCCAGGGAAACCAGGCTTGTCTGGATGGTGAGTTTCTACTGCATAAGTTCTTTGAAAACAAAGATGGCATTAATTATTTAAGCACAGCAGCAGTGCCCACAGCCACCATGTGACTTGTGCACAGAATCTAAGTTTAGGCTCATAACGCTCTTCTCAGAAGAATTGTCTTTGGTGTCCACAGCCACCAAGATCAACTGACTTGGAAATAAAAGTGGGGTTCAGTTACGCTTTTTTATTTATTATCATGGTAGTAAGTGCTGCAGGGTCTTCACTACTTCTTTTTTTCAGTCCAGTGTTTTCTCTGCAGTGAGGTGGCAGGATCTAGCACTAACTAACCAGAGCTCTTTGGGAGCTAAAACTTTCTTACCAGTTTCTGTTTATGCTCTGTGATACAATAAGTATCTGTTTAAAAACTTACAGTGTCAACTTGCTTCAGCAAACCTGAGGCAGAAGTTGTGGTACGGGTATATGGGGCAGAAACCTGCTAAAGATACACAAAAATGGTTGAGCTTATTACTCTGGGAGCATCAGTTGCTTGTTCCTTGTGACCCTGCTCTACCTGGTGTGGATACAAGTGCTCACAGTGCGTACAGAGGACAGGTAACCTGCCCCATGCAGGGAAACATGTCTCTTTGGTCATCTGTGGTGGGTTTTAGCACATGAAAATGGATTCTTACTGTAGAAGAAGCTAGAATCTTATCAGGGAAAACATGTGGTTATGCCAGGCATTCTCAACAGTCGAGGTGATGTAGAAGGGTTGGTGTCATTCTGAGAGGACAGTAGGTGTCCATGTGGCAAGGAGGACTGCTGGTGTACATCTGAAAACTCCATCCTAACACATGCTGTTTCATCAGCTTCTCTTATGGGAAGGAACTACCAGTGGCATGAGAATCACCCCTGCTTCCCCTCCTTTCCTCACTTCTTGTTTTGTAGACTTTGGTTCATGTTAGAGAAAATGTGCATAGCAAAGCAGGCAACAGTCTCAGAGTCACTCAATAAATACCATCACAGCAGGGGCCTAGGGATGCAAATTAACACAAGGAGTGGTATCTCAGTCCCAGGGAATGCAAAGGGGGCTTTGTCTCTACTGATATGGTTTTTTGGGTTTGAAGTCATTAGGCTCAAATGGATTCCAAATGGCAAAGGTTGTTTATAACTCAGCTTCAGGTTTATGCAAAAACATGGCCCAGGTTTGCTAAAACTTTGCATCCAGCAGATAAGGAGACTCTCTGACCACTCCAGGTAGCTTTCATCTAAAATAACTTCGGATATGAGGCAACAGATTATGTCAGGTGTCTTGATGTAATTTGTAGCATATAAAAAGAAGATATTAATTTCGGTTTATTATCCTTTCTCTACCTGATGAGCTGATTATCTACATGCCTTTACCAGTTCCTATTGGATCCTTCACCAAACTTACTCCAAAGATAAAAAACCTTATCTTTTAAAAACATTTGAAGTTGTTCCCTTGTCAGCTAAAAGTGAGCCTTCAAAACCTGGCGCAGTCCCTTTGTACTGCCTGCAGTGATGAACTTCAGGATTAGAAAAGGTTGTGAGATCCATGTCACGGGGATGCAGGTTCAGAAGAAAAGGTGACAACTATATTACTTCCAAGTTTGCTACTCTACAGGTACTAAGGAAAGGTATTTCAAGGACTGGTTTAGGTTTTCTTTATTTGAGATAATTAAACTTCCCTTATGGAAGGGGGTAGAAACAGCATCCATGCAGCTTCTAGGGAAACGGGTCAGGTTTTTGAAGCAAGAAAGCACCATTATGTATAAATAGTCTGTCTTTCAGCCATAAAATCACGCTGTTTAATTCCTGAATTAAACCTCTGAAACTTCTGGTTTCAAATCTCCCTTGGAAATACAGTGAAATTCAGCTACCAGAAATAGGCACAACCTAACCCGAGCCATGTCCATACAGTGCCCAGTCAAAGGTGCTGCCTGCTTGCCAGCCTGTCTTTTTCTAGTTTCACTGCCCATGACTGGATCCTAGCCATGAAGCTTTTCTCTGCTTGATTACAAAATTTTATGATGAGTTCTAATCTTTGCCCAGATTTTGTGTTCTTCTATGGGTCACCTTTTTAATGCTCTTTGTGTGTTTTTAAGCTGAGTAAATTTGAGCTCCGTAAGTCATTCAGCATAAACATGTTTTATTGTCTTCAAATCATTCTTTTAAAGGGAATTGAGGAATGAGAACACTGTTACAGTTCCATAACCCTGACTACTGTGTCAGCCCTGGGCTTTTCTGAATAATTCCTGGCCTAGAAATTAATAGTTCCCTAGAGGAGAAAGTAATCTATAAATATCCAGTGGAGTGTGGTCTGAGTTCAATATGTCACTAGTCCCTTGTCCTCAGTGGCCTGTGTGGTACTGACTCATCTTTACATTGGCTTTTGCAGCATAAATTGTTGTCACTTCTGTTTCTTTCAGTGATCCAGGTATTTTCTGACCACTAAAATATTCAGCCTGAGTCATGTTCCTAACTGGGCAGGATTCTCTGTGTTCTACTCGCTAGCTTGTCTCCTGCATCCTGTATGCAGAGATGACTGTAAAGTTTTCCATACCACTCTTAATAAGTTTCAACCCTCTCAGGACTCCTAAGAGCTCTCCTTTAAGTCCCTGGTACCGTGGGGGCTGCTGGCAATGCAGAGCCTGCAATGGGTGTTTGTGCTGACAGAGGCAGGGGTGGAGGGCTCCCAACAGGAGCTGCGTGGGCGATGGTGGTGAAAGGCAATCACAGCAAAATCCTTGGACAAAACAGGAGCATTACTTCTGTCTCTGCTAAATCTAAATGAACTCTGGAATCTATAATTACTGATCTGTTTTTAATCAAAATAATGTGATGTGAGATACTTAAAGTATTTCCCAGAGAGCAGTTTTCTTCTTAGTTACTTAAAGCATTTTCAATAATGAGGGTTTTCTATTCATCTTTTTACACAAGAAGATACACTGATAGTAATGCTAATTGCATTTGTGCTGTTCCCATACCATAACCTCAAACAGAACAGCCTTTAAGTTTCCTTCTAAGGACTGACTACCAATACTGGCACAGCCCCTTGGCTCAGCTTGGTGTGGCTGAGCTGCCAACCACACCTTGCCATAAGCACCGTGAGGCCACGGTGAAGCACAGGGCAGTGTAAATGCAGAGGAATGAAAAAACCTGCGGGTCTGTACGTCTGATTTATATTCTTCATCATCCTCCTCAGGAATCCTCCTGGACATAAACAAACTTTATTTATCATGTCTGCATTCTCTGTCCTCTGAGTACACAATACCAGAACCCTACTCTTTCAAGTACAAGGAAAAAATCCAATTAGGAGTTATAACTAAATTTTAATCAGTTCAAGTACCTGTTTCTGATGAGATAGTAATACGAGCTCATCAGTTATAAGGATGTATCAAAATTAGCATTAGGTGTGAGTCCAAGATCTAGGTGAGAGATCCATGTTGTCTCCAAGTAAAGTTTCTACTCTGCCTCCATTTCTTACGCTTCTCTTGTCTCCGTTCTCAGTAATTAATGGTTTTTGCCTAAACCAGTTTAATCAGATTCCTGTCACTTCTATCCCATTTAACATCAGAGTAAGCACCAGTCAGTTAAAGACAATTACTGGTGGCTTCCAGAGGTTAGATCAGATTTGGCCCCTCGTTGTTAAAGCGCAATCTGAGCAGGCATCCTTCCTTGGGTGTCATGAAGAAATATCTCGCTGAATATTTTCATTAAAAGCTAATTCAATCTAATATTAAAAATCCAAGTCACAGACAAAGACAGATATCTTCAAAATCCTGTGTCTTAGGCTTAAGGTCTCTTATAAATGTTGAAGAAATTATACCTAATTTATCCTAGAGTAATTATCTAGATGAAGTGTTCATTGGCACCTCAATTGAGACTCTCCAAACAATTTTATACCTACATTTCTGTATGATTATGGCCATTATTATGTCATTCACTGACATGCAGGACAAAGGAAATAGAGCAGAATTTTACAGTGTCTTCAGTATCAGTTTTCATGAAAAAATTAGTGATACTTCAATTTTTAAAATGTAAACTGGTCTCTTAAAATGGAATGAGAGGTGGTAAAATAACTGTCTGAACTTCTGTGCACTAGTGAGGCTTAATCATGGAAGTCTTGTTGGTGGAAATGGTGAGCAGTAGGAGGTGGAGAGGAGATGCGTGCTGCTGAAGTTCACCTTAGTGAACCTTAGCATGATGGTGATGATAAAACTTTAATTTGTGTTTGGTGTGGCAGAGGAAGAATTTTGGTGGTAGTTTGTGAAGCCCATATTTTATGAACTAGTAACTGAAACATAAGCATAACCACAAACTAAAGTTTATGAGGATTATATACATACAGTCAGTCCTCTGGGACTTAGTGGCCAAAGGAACTTCTCATTTTTGGAATTATCCTGGAGTAAAATGTAAGGCAAGACCTTCACAGAGAGCCAGTGACCTCTGTCTCAGCAGCCTCCCTGCCCCTTTTCCAAAGCCCTCAGATTTTCTACTTAGCAGAAGTGTTGATAGAGTAGACCTGTGAAATCTGTCTTGTCTCTCTTCCTGTGAAAGGAGATCTGGACGTTTTTCCCCACTGTACATTTACCGAACAAAAATAGTCTGATGGTTTAATCATAAGAAGAAAGTGCATTTTCCAGAGCAGCCCAGAATGGCTTCAGGTATTCACCAGTGATGGGAGAATTCTGAATTATGTAAGAAATATCTGAGAGACTCAAGTACATCACACAGTGCTTAAACTGCATGTGGTCATAGCCTTGTCATCCTCCATTCTCTTCCATTGGTTTCATTCTTCCTCTAGAGCAAGTAAATATATATATGTAGTATATTGAATTATCTGGGAGGTGTGTAGGATTTAACAGGTGCCCTCCCCCCCCCACCTCCTCTACACTGCAGTTTTCCTCATGGTTATTGTGAACTGCTGGTGCTCTGTGGCTTTAATATCTGGATTGTGGAACACAAATTCTGGTGTTTGTTAAACAGAAATGTGACATTGTCTCAGGCTGACACTTAAATACCAGGTCCTGGGTGGTGCAGAGTGCTGTGGGCTGAAATTAAACTGAGTGGTCATTTGCTGGTGGTGACTTGAGTAGACTCCCTTTTACTTTTTAGGGAACACACTTGGTTCTCTGGATATGGAACAGGATACTTGGCAAACCAGTTAGTTACTCAGATATACTACCAAGAGTGGAATTTTTCCAGAGCATAAAATTTGACATACCCCTAGGAAAAGATCACATCCAGTGAACTGTTTAGGCAGAGGGGGAAAAAAATCCTATAATAATAAAAAAACCCACCAACCATAAATACAAAACAAAACATTCTGATACTTCCAAAACTGTTCTTTCAATTTTTCATTTTGATTAATAAGAGCTATTAAAAAAAATATTTAGATACCTATATGCTAGCTGAAATCATTGCCTTTAGTTTATTTGCCCACTAGAGCTGGAAAGAATAAGCCATCCAGAAAACTTGTGTAAGTCACACCATTTTGTAGTTATGCCGCTTTAGTTCACCTTAAGATACAGAAAAGCTGAGTTCAAATGTCCCCTTTCTGATTTACAGTCAGGATGTCAGCTGTATCCATGAGATTCTGATTTTCACCTCTTTCTGGTGAATTAGTTTTGTGTTGGAATCAATTGGAGCAAATTGAAAACTACTTATCTTTTTCATAACACCTCTTAAGTGTGTTTTGTGAACTCTCTTAGCTCCTCACTTCTCCCATTGCTTCAGTGATTCGTGTTCCTCCCTCTCCCAACCTGTAATATTTGGAGCTTACCCTTTGGTCCTGTCCCTCTCTTTAATGGTTCCATCACAAACAGTAGATGTGCCACAGGCTGTCAGATTAGCTCTCATTCTGGGCTGCTGAACAAACAACACTGTCATTAATTTCTCTGTGAGAAAACAGTGTGGGCAGGGGGACAGGAAAATAGTGGGCACGGAGCTGTCTGCCAGCCTGGTGTGGAACCGGCACAGTGCGGGGGGACGGTGCTGACAGCACCTGAGGATAACGCCTCATTTCATGCACCAGTGCCTCAAACGTGCAGGACCTGCTGCTTTGCCCACGCAAGGGTGTTTAAGGGTTTCAGTGGGGTTGACTTGCACTATCTAGTTGGTTCTCGGCTATATTCATCTATCTTTTTAACAGTGTATTCATGCCTATGTGCTTCACATCGATCAGCTCATGTAAATAAAGAGCTGGAGGAAACCTCTAATTTCGTAGTCTGTTGTGACAGGACAAGGGGTGATGGGTTTAAACTAAAAGAGGGAGATTTACACTGGGGAGAAGGAAGAAATTTTTTCACTCTGAGGGTGGTGAGAGCCTGTCCCAGGTTGCCCAGAGAGGTGGTTGATGCCCCATCCCTGGAACCATTGCAGGTGAGGTTGGCCGGGGCTCTGAGCAGCCTGCTCTAGTTGCAGATGTCCCAGCTCACTGCTTTAAAGGTCCCTTCCCACCCAAATCAGTCTGTGATTCTATGATCATAATTGGAGGGTCACATTTTGGAGGGGAAGTTGCTAATCTAGGCCAAAAGGAAACTGCGGTTTTAAACAGAACAGGATGTGTCTTGTGGCATGTTCTAATTTAGTTCTCTTTCTGTGTCCTGAACAGCTAGGTCTAGGCTTAGAAACATTCCCCTCTTTTTCATGCATCATTCTTTGGAAATCTTTTTCAGCATCTGCCCTGCCTAATTTCACTGTGTATGTGAAATATCTGTTTTCCAAAAAGTTCCATGAGAGCTTAAAGCTGCTGTTTTAATTGGTAATATTAAATGTACAGTTGGAATTCAAATTGGGATTGGAAAAGCTCTTTTCAGAAAAAATTAAATTCGAAGTTCTGGCAACTCCTTTGTGATTTAGGCTATCTCCAATAAAAGGCATTCGTATGACGAACTGAGTAGCATGTAGGAGAGAGATTTCCATGAGATAAAGAGGAGTTCAGGGAGTGTTTTCAGGGTGCATTTCTGTAACTGCATTGGGTTTAGATATTCTAAATTCCTAGTATAGAATTTTCTTCCTGGAAAGGATGCTGTGGCAGCAGGGAGAGAGGAGTGGTCCCCAGGCTCAGTGCTCAGGGAGGCACTGCCAGCGTGGTCCTGGGGTGGGTGCAGGCGCCCGGCAGGACTCGCATAATGTTCTCTTCATTTACCAAACCATTAAACTGGAGCTGATTTTATTATCATAATTTTTTCCACTGGCATCTGAAGAAGTTTTATGGCTTTCAATAAAGCCTTCTCTCTACTCAGAATCTTGTTTGATTTTTACTATAGCATCTTCTAGTGAGATTTATGTTCTTGTTTTGCTTAAGATTCACATTTTAATGTAGCCATAAAAACAAGTTAGATTTGCTTGTTTGAGGGAATCTTATTTAGTTAATTATCAGACACCACGTGGTAAATCATTTAATTTGGCTTCTATTATGCCATGATTGTTATTTATTTTCTTGACTTCACAACGGGGAGAAGGAACAGATAAACAGGAAGAATCCTCACTTAGGAAAGGAACCTTTTTGGGTAATGGGGATGCTCCTCTGACAAAGCAAGGGACCTCTCTCCAAGTGACCCCTCAAATCCGGAATGAATCCTGCCATCCCAGGCATTTTTAAAGTTAACATGGTGTTCTCTCTATTCTTTACATTTATTTGTGGTGTTCATGGTACTATGAATACTAAAGCTTTGGCCATCCTAGAGATTTCCTTCCAAGATCATGTTTGATTGTTTCAGGTTTCCTCACAGCCTGACTTTGAGGTTCCTAAGTGTCTGAAAGGTTGGACTAAATCTAAGATGATTTAAAAAAAAAAAAAAGTGTTCCTCCTAATGAAACAGAAAATATTTTTTAGGGGATCTTAGTGACTTTTACATTCTTTAAGTCCTATATTTACTAAATGGCTCCTAAAGTCATGAACACCAAAGTGGGAGCTTCATACTACAGACAAAAACCAGACCTTTTGATCTGAGTTCATATTCAGCACAGTTGCAAACACATCTGTGCAAATTTAATTTTTAAAAACCAAATACAATTTATTTCATTTGTGTTCAACTTTGAATATATGATTATTCCTAATTACTTTCTAAAAATTAAACTTAATTTCAAAGCAAAACATGAATTTTAAAATAATTGCCAGGAATCCAAATTATTAGGAATTTTTTAAAAATGCCTCCCCATTCTGCTAATTTCAAACTGCTTCACAAAGTGGACACTGGTTATGTATATTATTTGACCCAAATCTGCTTATATTGGGTTTAAAAGATATTTGGTCCAAACTTTTCACCTTGCTTCTTTGCTGAGCTACGGTGCCTGTCAGAATGAGTTTTACCATCCTCGGGAAGCGGTGACAGTAATATCCTACCTTGTGAGAAATTACTTCATTAGTGCCTTCAAATGATTGAGGCTGCTGAATGGAAAATTCTGTAAGTGTAATATCATGCTGACTGGGAAGTAGAATAAAATTGATTATTGATCCAGTCTGATCTATCATCCCCTGACCTGTGTTGTGGTGTCCCCATGGACTCCAAATGATCCCAAGGAATAAACTGTAGAACACACCAAATTGCAACAGCTGGTGGCCACCAAATGCCTTGACCAATGTGCTTTGGCAGCTTCTGTCAGCAGCATGATGGTCAACCCTAATCCCAATCATTCCCACAACACTGGCTTATTATGGTTCTCTCTCTCTTCAGTGTAAGATTTATGCTCCCCATATTTCACCTTTCTCAAGATCCTTAGAAATAGCAAGAGGATGTAGAAGAAAATGTTTCCTGTAATGCCTAGAGCAGGATCACAGCTGCAGCTCTGAAGTGTTTGTGAACTGGGTACCAAGCTCTTGAAGGGGTGCTAGCAATAGAGGACCTACTGGCCCAGGTACAGGTACAACCTATTATATGGATGGACAAGCTGAGTAACCCAAAAAGTTTCAGGCTCAGTCTCTCAAAAGTAGTTAGTGTCTCACTTCTCTTGAAATCAGTTATATGCCTGCAGGCCAGATGGAGAAGAAAAGCTGTAAAGCCCAGAGAACAAGGCATAGTAAAACCACAGGGCAAGCACATAAGAGTAGGAAAAACTTTTTTCTTTTGTTTCTTGTTCTTAACTTTCCTTCAGAATTTAGCTTGGCTTATTCAGCGTCACTTCGGTCTCCTGCAGTGCAAGTGCAGTGCTGGCTGAGCTGTCCACATGTGTTATTAGGAGCTGGCTTTCCTGACTTTTTGCTGACTTACACAAACTGGCAAAATTTATAATAGCACCACAGCTACTCAGAAAATTAACAGTCAATGAATATTTACTGGAACCGAAATGTCTACCAGAGAAAAATAATTCCCTCTGGCTTCTGTCTGGTAGTATATCAGAAACCACCAGTCCTTTAGTTTACACGTTTGTTACTTGGCATACCAGGAAAGCTAAAATGTTCATTAAAATGCCTCCTGAATCCCTTCCTCCTCAAAAGAGATTTGCAAATTCCTGAAGGAAGGTGAAAAATATTTTTCAGACATCCCTCAAAGGTTGTGATAGGAAAGAGGGGCTGGAGAAGAAATGTGCAATACCCATATACGTAGTAGGCTTAGATTTCCCAACTTGACCATATCATGAATGTAACAGACCACAAACTATTAGGCAAGGAGTAAAATTTCCAATTATCCAAGTCCCATTTTAAAATGAGACTTGGACATTCAGATCCCCAAATGCCAGGAAAAACCAAAATACTTCCAGTTTCATTGGAAAACAGAACTTAGGCTCCTGATTTCCAAGGACATTTCAAAGTATTTTTCAGTTGTAGTGCTTTAATGTTTGGGTTGGGGTTTTTTTTAGAATACAGAGATCCAGGCATGCCTGTCAATTTGGAAAAGCACAGCCTTTTTACATTAAATGTGTATTAGATGAGATGTTTGGTCTTTATTTCACACACTACTGATTTAGGTGATGTTTTACATTGAACCAAACAATTAACAGATGAACTAATTACTGACAATAGTATATGCAGTGTAATTAATAGCTAATCCAGAGAGGTTACTGGTAGAAAGGGTTTGTCTCTGCAAGCTGGGAGTTCTTGCAGGGTTGGTACGAACTCTGTTCCCCAGGAGGTGCAGTAACGAGCTGTAGGTGACCTGATGGATCCCATCACTAAAATGGGTTCCTAGGCTCGAGTTTGATTCTAAATTGAAGAAGTTAATGGGTATATGTCCACTGACTTAATAGGAAACTGGGCCTGTTCCAAAGACTATAAAACAGGGAATTTAAGAAGGGTTGGGGTTTTTTTCTGGCACAATTTCCCTTCCTGTTTCTCCCATCTTTTTCCCCTTTTTACACCCACACAGAGTCATGGCTTTCCATTTTCTGAACTTGCTTTTACACTTGCAGGATGGCCTAGTGAACAATGCAGTGGCTACAGGGGAAAGTTCATTGTTTCAAGCTTTGATAAAAATTCCATTATTATCTGCGCATAGAAGCTTGTGTATAATCAGTGTGAATTAGGCACCTAGGCTTGTTAGAACAGGAACGTTCAATCTGTAGCCTACCAGGAAATTTCCTTTGCGCTTAACTTAGTCTTACCAATGCTTGTCTTGGAGTCGTGGGACCCTAAAGGGTGATGGAGCCAGAGCAGAGGCTGCCCCTGCCAGAGCGGGCTGACTGTGCTGGTCCTGCACAGGAGACGTGTCCTTGGTGGGGGCATGTGCACCGGGTAGTCCTCCTCTGGCACTGCGATGGGGAGAGCATCAGGGAAGTGAGAGGACTCATGGACTGAGACAGAAACAGTTTAAATAATAATAGTCAGGAAAAGGGAAAAAATACATAGAGAAAAATAAAACTTGAAAAAGAAGTGATGCAAATGAAAACAACTGCTCACCACCGACCAATGCCCAGGCAGTCCCCAGGCAGTGCTGTGGTGCAAGGGGCACAAAAGGGCTTGACTCCCTGTAGGAGCTTCTCGGCAACAACTAAACCATCCCTGTGATATCTACGCTTCCCAGCACTACTCCAGAACACAGCCCCATAACAGCTACTGGGAAGAAAATTAGCTTTGCCCCAGCCAAAACCAGCGCGATGATGAATGTGGTTTCTGTCATGAGCTGAGTGTGATAAACATAC
This sequence comes from Brachypteracias leptosomus, assembly GCA_013401335.1. NCBI lineage: Eukaryota > Metazoa > Chordata > Aves > Coraciiformes > Brachypteraciidae > Brachypteracias > Brachypteracias leptosomus. The sequence continues at coordinate 219,138 of VYZX01000395.1, forward strand.
TTTTATTTTTTCACCATCAGCCACTATAAAGTGCTGACAGCACTGAGTCAAATAATGTATTGCTTGCTGTATTTACTTATGTTTGCCACAAAATAAGTTTTAGGTGTTCAAAGAGTATGTGCTTTTTGAAACCAGTAAGGCTTCTGAAACACACCAGATATTCCAGTGCAAGGAAAGTGCCTGAGTCTGTTTAGAGCTTTATTTTTGTTTATTATTATGTAAGATTCTTTTTTGAAAGCACCACATGATATTCACAGGGAATTGTCTTGGGCATTTAGATTTGAATTTCTCTCTTTCCATCGCTAAATGCCCATGTTCTTCTCTGAGGAGTAAGAACAAACCATATTTACAGTAGTGAAGCAGACCAATTCCAGTAATGAATGACATTTTGTCAAAAGGGGGGGCTGAGATGATTTGGGAGTAAAGGAAGTGATATTTTAAGTGATATAGCACAAGTCATTTATGTTTTGGCTTAGAAATCCTATATGACTAATGACGGAATGGAATAAATGTCTGAGTCCTTTGTTAGAGGTGATTCATCTCTCCACGAAGGACGTGCCTTGCTGCTGGAATGCACGGCTAAAGACTGGGCTCTTCCAGAGGGGGTTTTGTTGGTTCACATAGGAGCTGGCTTTGTCCTCATTCCTGATACATCATTTACTTCTCCTCAGGCTGAAGTCATAGATTTTATTCAGTCAAGTAAAAAAAGCTGATAATAATGTGTTATTAGTTTTCAACAGCGGTAATGAAAAAATGAGGATATACAGGAAGGTCTCAAAAGCACTGTTAATAGGGGTATTTTGTTCCTGAATATTTTATTGTATTTATTTTCAAGGTAAGGTATAAAATCCACTGGAAGGGTTCATTAGAAGAGTAACTGTGCTTGTGGAATAGCATTTAGAACCTGCAGTTCCTAAAGTTACCTTTATTTTAGGGGCAAAGCTTAATTTTCTGGGTTTTTTTGCTTTGTTTCTTTGGCTGTTTACACTCAACGTGCTGTCACTGGTCAGGAATGGAGCTGGCTCGGCTGTGACTGGTTGGCAATGTCCCATAGCACACTCAGGTTCTCATGGCTGCCATCAGGATGAGCTTTGACCACAGGCAGTCTTAGATCTGCATAAAGCAGAGGGATTTTAAGTGCCTTAATTTCAATTGAAAGCAGTTAGAGACAAGCGAAAATAATAAAAGCTTCAACACAGTATTGAGAGACATATGGCCAAACGTGAAGCAAGTTTGCCAGGTGTTCTACCAGAGGATGAGGAGGTTTGATGTGCTGGGGCAGGAAGAGAGGAAGAGAAAGATGGCAAGTGGGAGGAGTAGCTGTGAGTGCAGTTTGTGAGCAGGAGAGAGGCAGAGCTGCTCACAGCACAGCAATTGTCAGGAGAGTTTCCTGGACAGGAGGAAATTTTCCAGGGCAAACCTGAAAATTGTCCCATGATGCTGTGACTAGCATGGTTGTTATCCTTATCACATGGAAACTTGGGGGTTTTATTATGAAAACACAACCAATCAATTTATAGTTCAGGCTGCACTGAGAGTTCCACTGAAACAAGGTTCACATTCTCCTGTTCCATCCTTTCAGAAAATTGGCTAAAAAATAATTAGATCCTGAAATACTGCACAATATTTTTCCACTAGGCATTTGAACTCTCTGGGTAGGTTTCTAGATGAAAAATTTCTATAACAAAAAGCATTTAAAGTAATATCATAATAACGTGCCCTAAAGTGGCTTAACAGAGTTTTTTCTGATCTCTGCACATTAACTTTTAAATTAAAAACTGTGGTTTATTCCATTATTTTTTCCATGTAGTTCAACACTTTATGCTTTAAGAAAAGTTTCTAAATATGATGTGTGTCAGAAATGTCACGTTACTGTTTCTCCTTTTTCTACATTCATGATGAGGACACTTCAGGGCCTTTAATCCCTCACTCAATGCAATTTTCCTTCTGTAAGTGCCCTCGGAGTGTTCTGAGGAAACAAAGAATTGCCCGATGATGTTGTTGCAGAAGATTTTGTTGAAAGGAGCTGTTTTTCCAGTAACATTTAATTATTTAATGAAAGATGTCTGCAGTGGAATGCCCTTTATGTAATCTTAATAAAGTCACCATGATCAGCGGTGCACATGCATCCTGACTGAAAAGCTAATGGTTTTAGCTATTTTAGAGGCACACCAAGAGCTAAGGGAGCTCATGAGGAAAAGGTTAAAAGAATTAAGTGTGCATAAAATAACTACAAATGGAGGAAGCAGAAGTAGGAAATCTGCCTGTAAATACTGGACGGGCAATATTAAAGAGATGAAAAGTATTGCTTGTGAGTACAGGAAATGAAGTATCTATTGAACAAAGAAAGGGGAAAGCAAGGCTGAAGAGCTCGAATTATTTGCCAAATAAAAGACTAATTACAGCATTACCAACCTCTTAGGGGAAGCACTGGAATCCCTTCAGTGGAGCTGTTGGACTGGGCTTTGGCAGGGCGTGGGGGATGCTCTGCAGAGAGCAGTGCTGCTCAGGAGAGGGGAGCGGCTGCCGGGCGCTGATAAAGCGGCGCTGGAGCCCGGCACACCGTGGTGAGAGCCAGAGCAGCAGCCACAGATCAAAAGGAAGCAGCTTGTTTGAAAAGGGCCAAGGCAATTACTGGGGCTTGCATTTGGAAAGTCTTGCTGACCTTCTGCACAGTGAAAGAAGCTGGAAGCTTCTCCAGCTTTCTTCTATTACCTCTAGAATAGCCCTTTTTGGTTCATTATGACTGACGGATTTAATAGCTAAATCATCTTTCGTAGTACAGACTGTGAAGTGTTACAAAGAGCAGTGCTCCCCACCAGAGAAATTCATTCCATACAATTAAAAACACCATTTTGGGGAAGTGCAGGCACCCTGGTTAGTGGGATGTGGCAGGAGCTGCTTCAGTCTCACGAATAGTCTGAGGACCATTGAGGGAATTAAAGATCAAAGGAAGTGAGAGTAATGCAGTTGTTGGTCTTGAGGCTCTCTGCTTGTGGCTTCATTGTGAGTACCTTGGTGCAACCAGTTTTCCTTATTCTTGCCTCTGCCTCTCCCTCTGCTGTCACTCATCTCCTCCAAGATTCTATAGTCATTTGAGGACACATTAAAGATAGGAAATTAAACAACTTCTGGGTTATTTTACTATCCATTCTTTCTTTATTCTTTCTTAAATTTTTGGTCAGATAAAACTTGTCAAGCTTTAGCCTATACCGTATTTATCTCTTCTAGTTCTACAGTTTCAAAACCCAAGAGGTTTTAATTGGTAGGATAACAGCAACTTAACTATTTCAGTGAGTCACCCCTCACATAATCTGGTGTTTGTATAGAGTAGGATGGGAATTAACTAGGTAAATAGGAACGAAGGTGTTTAATCGCTGTGTGATTTCACCCTTTGTGTCTGTGGAGATGATCGATACTGATTTACTGCACGGCTACAGTATTTCAGAATCAATGCTGTGCTGTACAGAATGAGAGTGGTTTTAAGTATTCATTGGAAAGCTAGAGATGAAAGGACTTGTGCAGACATCTCAGGAAAAGTACAAAATAAAATGAGTGAACCTGCCTAAAATGGGAGCAACTATTTTATAATTCTTTTAAACAGCAGCTCACCCCTGCAGTCAAACTTGACCCAGAACTAAAATTCAGATCTTTATGGGAGTGCTGTTGAGATTACAAATACAGAGGCAAACATTTCCAATCCCATCTCTTAAGAGGAAGGCAGGATAACTTACCATCTACAAATGTTTGAACTACTCAGATGCTAAGAATTTACATAAGAAAAGGCAAAATATTATAGCTTTTATAATGCTGGCATGTAACTGAGCAATGGAGAATGTGGAATGATTATTTAATGGAAAAATAAAACCCTCTGGCAATAATCTAGGAAAAAATATAATGACAAAAACCTGTACTTCAAAAGAAATACCTCATACTGATGGAGTTAGAACTCTTTGTTGCTGTGTTTTGCTGTTTCGAACAGTGTTGCTCGTGGTGAACTCTCATTTGTGGCAGTATAATTTTCTCAAGTGGAGCTGTTTGAAAAGGAAGGAGTAGTCAAGGAGGAGTAAATGTGGGTGAGTACCCCACAGTTCCCAGCCAGACAGGGCCAGGCTGGCATCCCTGCTGCTGAAGTCTCATGACCTGGTGGGATGGAAAGGTGGCATCCATGTTACACGTCACCATGGCAATAGAGCTGTCAACAGCCTTTGGTGTCCCAGCAACACCAGCTCCTCCAGGCTGCAGACCACTCCAGCCCATCCACCTCACACACACGCGTGTGTGGCTCGACGTGCTCTGTATGTGGTCCCAGCCATGGTGGCTCATGTCCTCCTCAGTGCCCTCAGTGGTGCAGGTGACAAGTCAGACCATGGAACAGCACTGTAGGCAATACCACATTCTGTAGGGTGGACCACAACAGGGTAGTGGTTAGGGCCATGGGTACACCACACAGACATTCTGTATGCTGCGGGAAGACAGGGATGTCCCCAGAGGGATGCTGCCCTTTCCTTCCCCACCAAATATTGGCTGGCCATGATTGGGGAGATTGGTTTCCCGAGTGATAGGGCCAGATATGCTAAGCAGGAGATCTCTCCCACCCTAGAAGAAAGTTCCCAGCTCAGGGAATATTTAGCTCATCTAAGAGTAAATCCTGAATTGAGACTAATATACAGACATGTGAATGATCAGGGAATTAACTGTTATACCCCATCATAAAGCATCTAAAAGTACCCTCAGTCTCAGTTCTTCGATAAGAGAATGAAAGATATTAAGGTAGATTTTCAGTTGTTTTGAAATCAGCTCAACTAATCTGATCTGCTCCCACAGAACTAAGCTGCTACTTTTCATCAGTCTAATGCCTCATGACCTCTGTTTTCTCAGCTCTTTGAAGCTAGACACCTGCCCAGTTAGGTGCAGGCAAAGACTTCACTTCTGATCTCAGAAGACCTCTGCTATTAGTATTATTTTTATCTCTAAAAACCTGCTGGTCTTTAACTCAAGCATTTTACAGCAGGAGACTATTGGATAGAACTAAAAGACAACCATTTTTCTTAAAACTAGCCTTTCCAGTGAGGCCAGTAGAATTTTAAACTTAAATCACACACACATATAGGTATACTCTGAACTGGTAACATCTGATGAACTTATATATGTTAAATTTCACTGCATATCATTGTAGCCAGTGGGGGTTCATTAAACCAGCTCTGGGGAATACAGTGACATTAGGGTCATACAGAACAGCAACATTTTCAATTGAGCTTTTCTTCTGAAACTGAACCAGAAGGTGCTTCCAAACACACACGCATACTATGGATGCTAAACTTTGCCTAAAAAGTGTGATTCAGGGCTGCAGCATCTATATTATTCACCTTTGTATTCACAAAAAAATGGCCACAATGTGGAGTTAACGCTCTGCTCCCTGTGCTTTTCTCCTGTGTCACCCTCCAGTCCTGATACCTGCTTTCCAGCAAATACCCTTGGAGAGAGGTCACCTTTTAGGAGAGACAAAAAGGGAGATGAGAGGGAGAAAAGAGGTTTGTGCTCTGAGCCGCTTGACTTTTCAAAAGCTTTTCCTGCAAATACGTTTCCTTCTTCAGGTGCCTTTGTCACAGCCAGGCTATGATTCTTTAACATGATTTCTTTATTCTTATCTAAAGGATGTGCTTTTCCTCATCATCTCGGACCCCCAGAGTAATGGTCTGCTCTCCCCCCTTCCCCTCTGTGCTTTTTCCATAAATCTCTTACTGCTGTTCAGATTCGTTCAGGACACATGGACCTCCTTCTGATCAACATACAACAAGGTCTCCCAGATGTTGATATTGATCTCAGTCAACGGATAGCTGTAAATTGAGAGCACTGTCTTTTGTAGCTGAGCCACCCATATCCCTCACACCATGAGAATCTCAATGCGGATCTGGCCTGGGCTATTGCAAGTCTGAAATGAGTAGGCTTTCTAATGTCCACTGGAGACTTTGCTGTGGAAAGCCCTGACAGCAATCTCACACGTTACTGCAACAGGCGAGCACGGAGAAATGTAAGATGAGGTACAGGAATCATCCCCTACCTCTTTCTGCCCACTGTATCTGGGCTCTCGGGATTCATCATCTATCAATAATTTTTGAAAACACTGTGATACCCTCACACTCTTTAGGAGCCTAAATCACCGGGTTTGCTTTTTGAGTTTTTCAGAAGTTGAGCCTCACACTACATGTTCTAGAGGAAGAACTAAACCTGTTCTTGCTCTCAGCTTACCCTTTTTATCATTCAAGATTTCTAAAGCTACATTATGATCAGAAGTGGGATGTCCTTAGACCTTAAAAGGAGTAAAAACTGGAGCAATTGCTCTTTAAAGCCCTGCTACAACTTCTGCTGAGGCAGGTGCTGGAATAGTCATGATGCAAAAGGTAACCTGACTCCTCATTGCTAAACACAGACAGCTTTTTCTCCTGCTTTTCACAAACAGCTCATCCTCTGAACATAACAGGGGAAAAAACTTCCAGTTGGAGCATGAGAAAAGGGTATTTTTTGACATTTCCTTTTAAGAGGGTTACTGCTACTTTGCCAGAAAGGAAAATATTGCACGATTCTCTCTGGATTTCAGAGGCAAGGTTTCTTTGTTTATTAAGAATTAGTTTTGATTGGCATGTGAGAGTCCCAGAGCATCCAAGGTCTCTGCTAGCTGTGAAAAAAACAGGAGAAGCCAAGTGAATCAGACTATAACCTTAAGCAGCTGTGGGACAGCCTTTGAATGAACAGGGATATTTCTCTGCCCTGTTTTTTCTGTGCCTCTGATTCACTGGAATAGCTTTACCAGCACTGCAATAATAATCTGTGTGAGTTGGGATTTTTGGCTTCTGATCGTTACATGTTCTAAAAGGGCCCAGGGGTATTACGCAAAGAGCAGGAACGATAGAATGTTCTCCTTGCAAGGTCTGTGTGTGTGCTACAAGGAAAACAACCCTTGATTTAGATTCCAGATGGGTTGGTTTATTTTCTGTTGTTTCCACCTCTTTTTTCAAAAATTCCAGAAGCATCCTTGGCTGCCTGTCTCGCAGCCGTTTCTGTGGCCCCTGTGACTTTGCAGCTAACAAACTGCTTGGCTTCCTCAGCACAGGGGAGCAAGGAGGTGGCCACCCAGCTCTGTGGCACCCGGGGTAGCTCAGAAACAGGGATGGTGGGCTCAGGTCCTCAGCTGCCTTTGCATCTCTAAGCTAGTGACTCTCTGATGTGAAATACAGAAGGTTCTGTGTGAGCAGGATGGTGAAAGACATTCTTGCTGAGGTGTTTACTGCAGCTGTTTCATCATTCCTGTGGATGTTATGTTTGACACTGTAGTCAGTATAAATAAATTATGATATTTGTGTTTACTGTTCTAGGGAATGATTATGTTTAAATGTGTCCATTTTAAGTAGTGTATATAATACAAGGTTTGGTATGTGGTAACTTAAAAGCAACAGTTGCATGCTAAGGGGTGAGTGAAAGCTAAACAAGCCGCTTTAATTTTGACACCTGTGGCTTCTTGAGTGCCTCAGTGTTCAGCAGCAATATTGTCTCCATCTGATATTTCAGTAGTTACACAAAGGAATCCATCGGGCTGTGAGGTGACAGAGAAAACAGAAGAGTTTTACAGCAGAGCTGAGGAACTTTGAAGTTCATCTTCCTGGGTCTGAGAAGCTTAGCGGGGCTTTCCCTTTCCTTTCAAAGGGGCTATTTCAGGTGCTGCCTCCAGAGGGACTCATTGAGATCGGACTCTAGAAATCAGGAGGAGTCAAGTCATCAATATTAGTTTCCAACTTTCCCCCGTTTTCTGGGAGCACTGTCCTCATCACCTAAATGATTGGGCCAAATCCTGACAGGCTGTGACTCCAGCAGAGCTGTAGGACTCAGGGATATGCTAGAATATTTTGGAAAAGTAGGACAAGTTTTATTAGTTCAAGAAAGGCACTATAACTAAGTTTAGCCTTACCAAAATGAGAGCAATGATCATATCACCCACTTTTCTATATCACACTCTCCTTATCCTTAATCTATTTTATTGTCAGTCTTCTCAAATAATAAGATTCTTTTTAAAAAGACTAAATTTATGCATAAGTTTGAACAGCACTTCATACATTGTGCTAGGGACAAACAGAAGCAAGAATAACATTTCTGTTTTTTTTTTAAATTCACCCTTTAAAACACATTCATCCTTTTAAGATGTGTCAAATTTAAGTCAGTGGTTTTTGGGGACAGAATGAGGAATTCAAGCCTCATTCACTTTTGTTCCAAGGTGTTATGTTTTCCTCAGCTTGTCAAGACAAAGAGATATGGGTCACAGCTGAACGGAACTGATTTCTGTCAGAGGAAATCTGAGCTCAAATGTCATTGTCATTCCCTATAAATATTCATCATGTATGCAGTTTCTCCCTGGTAAGTTTTTTCTCTGTTTCAGGGCACTGGCTTGAGTTTTCTCAACAGATAAATAAAAATTAAAAGAAAAAAAGTAGGAATTATATAGATAGCTCCAAAAATGCATATACCCACACTTTCCCAGCTGAAGACTTAACAGTGTTCACTTGGCAATTATTCACTGAGGACAGGTTAAATTGACAATACTTTTGCTGTCACAAGGCAAGCTTTGTCTGACGTTCTAATGATGTTGTTTTACTGTTAGAACTTTCACTGTAGAGGACAGAATCCAATATCAACTCTAAAAAAAACCCCAGCGGTGAACCCACAGCCCACCACGTGTAAGGATGTGTCCCCATCGACACCTGTCACAACTCCAGAGACCTGGTCATGCTGGAACCCATCTTCTCGTCTCTGAGAGCAGAGGTGGTGGTGGTGGCACAGCAGAGCTGTTCCTCAGCTGGGCTTTGTGTCTTGCTCTTTGAAAACCAGAGTTTCTGTTAATTTTAACTGGTAATGATTCCCTCTGTTTTGCCTCAGTATTCTTCCAGGAATGTTTCAGGAACCTGTTATTAAGTTCACAGCTCTGGTGTAAGGCCGGTCCAATGACAAAATCCCTGTGGTTCCCATAGAAACTTGCAGGGTGTGTTCACAGGCTCTCTCCAACATGGGTGCACATCACTGCATTTAGTGGCCCCATGCCCTGCTCTTTCAGACAATAATCTTCTGGGCATCTAAGGGCCCCAGTCTGAACTGCTGGACATCCCAGTTTCCAGGGAAAATTCCTGTTACACGTATACGTGGAGATGCTTTGTAAGTCCAGCACTGGAGTAGTCAGTACCGCCTCCTTTTAGTCTTGTTTGTAGTGGCCAGTTTATACCTAACGATGATATAATAGATGGTCTTTAAGCTGAGGTGGGGAGGAAGTTGATATCTTGGCCATTTGCAGTGTCATCCACATTGAGTGAATTCTCTTTCCATGCTAAGGCAGCTGAAGAAGTGGGGAGAGAAAATGAAAGGCAGTCAATGAGAAGAGAATGTCAGAGCATTTCTCTCTCCCCTTTTCCTTGTACTGTTCTATATTCTCTTGTCATCACAAACAAAGCCTTTGGCTTTGGCACATCAATCAATCCAGTTGTTGTTAAGCACTTCGAAAAGGCTGGAGGTGAATAATTCCTCACCCCTCCCCAGCTGCACTCTCGGGCACTGGCTGTGCTGGTTCTAGCTCCAGGAACCAGCCGTTTGTGCTCAGTCTCTCCCAGGCTGTGGCTGCAGTTTGGGTGAGCAGCAGGAGGTGGCTCTGCCAGGTCCTACCTGGCTCCCAGTGTCCTGTGCTGGGGAAGCCAGTGGAAGGTGGCCACAGGTCCCCCCAGGACATGTGCAGCTGCTCGGGGCACTGGAGGAGGAAGGGCAGTGAAACTGGGCAGAGAGAGACTTTGAAAACCTTCAACAAGCGAGTGGCAGGAATAAAAAGATGTTCTTTAGCAATAAATGTAAAGGTCAAGAGAAAAATCTCTGTTCCCAGAGAGACGGATCCTCTGGAAATGATACCAAGGGTGATTTTAGTTTAAAGTACTTGAGAATATGCAAAAAGCAATGTGAGAATTTGACATTTGAGAAAGGGCACAGGCAAAGTATTTTTTTGTGTTGCTCAAAGTGATGGGCCTGCTCCTCAACTGGAGCTGAGGAAGGGTCAGGGCAGCGAAGAGCTGGGTGTTGTTTGGCAGTACCAGTCCTGAGTTCAGCTCCAAACCCAGATTAGAACAACCACGGCTCTGTCACATCTTCAGTGGGCAGTTCTGAGACAGACCATGGTGACAACCCAAACTGATGGAGCAGATGTCCCAGCATGTCACCAACTCTGGGCATAAGGACCTAGGCTGCCAAGGAACTCCTGAGCTCATCCCTTGCTCCCGAGTGTGAATGACTTGAAGGAACAGGATCTGAGCATGAACTGATCACTCTCCCTGCCTATTGAATGAGCGCTGTGCTTTCAGAGCAGTCAGTGGCCTCAGGAGCAGGAATTCCATGTCCTGGCTGTTGCACAGGCCACTGGGATCTTCATGCTTGACTGTGTCTGTTCCTGTGCTCCCTGCCCTGACGAGGATGTTCACATCTGCCGCAACTGGCATCATTCACAAGCACTGTTCTGAATGTCTGTGAAGTGTTGAGTCTCAACTAAAAGATGGTTATTGTTTTCGTTTTGCTTCTTCCTTATTTTCCATGTCTGTAGCTTAGTTCTGAATTCCTTTAATTGCGTTGGCTCTTTCTGTTTTTCAGCAAGGATATTTACTCCAGCCTGTGTAGCACACGACAGCAGCACGGGGCAGCTTATTGGTCCCAGTGGGAACATTCACCTGATTAAGGTCATTCATTTGCTTACAGCTTTGCTGAATTGATGTTTCTTGGCACTGTGTTCATCTGGAACATTTGCATGAAGTTGAGGGCACGTTCCTGGTTCCATCAGTTGACCAACATGCTGGTTGTAGCGTTTTCTCTGCTGTCTTAGCCCTGTCCCTGACTCCACACTCACCTGGGAGCGTTTCTGGGAGATGTGGCTCTACTCTGACATGCAGGACTTGCAGCTGTAGCCCTAGACCCATTCTGGGGTCTATGTTCCTGGCAGCTTGCAGAATTAATAGGTATTTCTGAGCATCAAAAGTGAAGCAAGTTAAGAACAAGCATATTTAGACTGCTACTCTGTTACCCCTACTCTCTTTTAAGTTAGAACCACTCTTATCATTTTGCCTTGGCTGATGAACCAGTGAGAGATGTGAAAGCAGCACAGGCAATGACACATAGACATGTGTTTGTTTCCTGTATCCCCCATCAAACCCAGCCTCCCAAGAGCTGACCTGGTGCTCATCACAGGTAGGGACAGAAACCTTTGATCGGTAAGCGGGAACAGGAGCTGTGAGTCTTTGCCCCAACAAGGAAAGTTTAGAAACTTGTTAGTGATGACTTCTTCCTTCCTGCCACTCTGCCCTCTGCTCTCCTCCTTCCCAAAGCCACTTCTGGCCGCCTCCATGGAAGGTCCTCCCCCTCACTTATACAAATGCCAGTTAGTTGCCATATGTGAAGTATTGAGTGAAGAAGGGAATGGGAACTTCTTGAAATGGGTTACGAGAGAATAAATCATCTGCCATTCATGGATTATATTAACAGTATGATCTGAAATGAAGGGTCAGTACTTAGATAAGAAGACAAATGTTACAAGTCTCTGGTACTTGTGAGGTGCAATCAATATGTTGATTTATTTCTTCTCAATCAATGGTTTTATTGGTGATTTTGTCTTGTGTCTTGGGATCTCCACAGCGAGTTTCAGTCTGTTTCCTGGTGACATTTCAAGCAGGCAGACAGTATGGTTTTTAGTCCACCTTTATTTCAGATAACACAGTACTGCCTCACAACGCTTCCCTTTAAGTCTTCAGGACTACCACAGGGAGCTCTGGGATGCAACTTCAGACTTTTATCCAGGCATTTTAGGTCTGAAAATAATTTGTTAAATACCCAAGTGCAGCACACAAGATTGCTTTCATATTCATTTGGGTTTTCAGTTGTTTACCTGAGAAACTGTGGCCTTTACTGAGTAAATATGGAAAAGCATATTTATTATGATTATGAAGCTGAGAAGATTTTAATAGCAGTTTTTCAAAACCCCTAGATCATGGCATCCCAGACCTCAGGAAGCTCCATTTCCTATAGATGGACTCAGCAGCAGATGGGAACTGAATTCAGGAACACACAGATCAGGATCGAAGACAGAATGGACAGAGTCCTCCTCAGAAGCCAGCCATTGAGGAAGAGACTTGACCCTCATGACCCCTCAGCTTTACACTGAAAACTGATAACTTTTCACTTTCCATCCCAGTCGTACANACTTTTTGGAGCTGCGGATGAAGAGAACCCCCGTGAGCTGGTCCTGGAGCTTCAAAGCATGAGTTGTTTCTGTTCCCTTCTCTTTTCCTCCCTGACCTGACTGATCAGCAATCCAGTTTAGAGCATGTGGCCGAGGGGAATTTGGGGGGATTGTACCAAGCTGCCTATTGCTTCTCGCGTTGTCGAGTGCTTGGAAAATGTATCATCTCCATCAGAAAACTGCTTCATTAAATGGTCCCCGACTGGATTATTATCCAATCAGTTGTTATAAGCTGTAGGATGTTTCCTGATGAACACATCATGATTGTCTCTAATGTAGGACATACCTGGTGGTTGCACTGTATTTGGAATGATTAGACCTTAGCTAAAATGCCCATGTTTTCCCCTGGAAAAAGCCTCGTGTGTGGCTGCTCTCATGGGACTCCAAGTGCTCTTGTTACATGCTTGTGTCCTTGTGATACCTAAAGCTCTAATGAAGTTTATTGTTTCACTAGTCACTGACCAGCTCCAAAACAAGGGGTGTTCCCTGCCTGCAGAAATTGCAGCCTGTGGTAGGAGAATGAGTTACAAGCTGTGGAGCTGCTCTGCTCCTCGCCACCGAGCTGCGGGGCTGCGTTAGAAACCCACAGTGGTTTCTAGCGGGCTGAGCTCTCCTCTCCATTAATCTTATACTGGTTTAACTGCTCACCTCAATGGAGTTATAATGGTGGAGAGTGGAACTCCTGGTACTTCGGGAGAGAGGGGGATAGAAAGGAAGAAAAAGGCCCCATTGAGAGTGTATATTTGTCATATAAAGGTAAAAATACCTACAAACGTGATTTTGCTTTGTCTTGGGGCTGGGAGTTATGTTTAAAGCAGGGCTGGGGTTCATGTCAAAGGCAATGACACTGGAAGTGTGGAAACTTAGAGTTTTGTTGTCAGTGGAAGTCTAGATGGAAAGCACAGAGTATTGATGCACATGGGGTGGGGAATCAGGCTCTGACCTCCCCTGGGGGAGCTAGTACAAGGCAGAAGGAGATATATCACTCTAAACAATGGTATGGTGACCTGTTCTGTTCATTCTTTTCCTAATTCCAAATGTTTTCTTAGTTTTTTCACTGCTGTTGGGCACTGGCTTGTTACTGAGTGGAACTAGCTGTGGTGACTTCCAGTTCTTGCTGTAGCAATGGCCAGCTCAGAGCCGTTGTTTCACCTACAGCACCAGGATTCTTTGTCCATGTGTGCATTGCTTTATGCTTACTTCTGTTGGGTTTCACCTGTTGTCCTACTGAATAATTTTGTAAGGTCCCTCAGGTCTCGCAGTCCAATCTCACCCCTACCCCTCCAAATGTACTCATGTTGCTGCCACACTTACTTGCTTCACCACTCACACCTTTTTCAAGGGTATGAATGAATAAAATAAACAGCACAAACCCAATAGATTCCACTAATTGCTTCCCTCACTGCAAGTACTGACCACTTACCCATCGCCCACCTCCTCTGCCTTCCACCTTTTAGCCAATTATTACTCATGCCTGGACCCCCCCACTGACTCCAGAACTGCTCGGTGTTTGTATAAGCCTTTGGTGAGGAAGTCTGTAAAAAAGCATTTTTGTTCTATCAGCTGTTTTACTGTTCTTGCTCATTTCTTCCAACACTTCAAACAATCTGAAAGTCAAGACTTCCCTCTGCAGAGCCTGTGCTGGTGTCCATGTCTGGTACAAAGGTCCAAGGAGGCTGTAGTTTCGCAGTTGCCTGCTAATTCTGTCTCATACAAATGGCTTCCTGGTTTTGACTTGACTTTCAGCCTCTGACCCATCATTTTCATATGTTTGCATACTAGGAAGCACTGCTCAGAACTGTGTGTTCTTCCACACTCGTTTGGTTGTTTCTTGCTCACAAGTTTTGAAGCTCACTCAGTCTCTATTTGAAGCACTAGCAGCTTGGTCCCCTTGCAGTTCAGTTGAGTCCACCCCTCTTGGGCAGGCTTTTTCCAGGTATGTACATAGGTATTTTCAGAAATTGAAGAAAATGACCTTTTGGGGTTTTGTGCTTCAGATCAGTCTGTCCTGGCTTCACACTCTGTCTGTATCAAATAGATATGTCCTAGGAAAAGGTATGTCCTACATTAGGGGCAATCATGATGTGTTCATCAAGTTTAATCACGAAAGATTGACTTTTGCTTTAATGTTAGGAAAAGACAAGTTGTCACAGTTGAGAACATTTGAAACTGGGTTTTGTGTTTAATGCTGTGCTGAAGAGGTGTCATACAGCAAAAACATCCTCAGTGCCATGTTGATTTGTTTGGGGAAATATGGGATTATTTTTTTCTCAAAAACAGGATTGTAGTGGATCAAGAAATGTATCCAGCTTCTTCTTGTAAATATTCCAAATATTAATGAGAATATTGAGCTGATGATGGGGTTAGTGATGCATTGTGGGAGTGTTACGATTTCCCATAGCCCTGCTCTGTCCATGTAGCTCTAATGAAGAAGGCTGCACTAGGGATAATGTAGATAATCTGCAGGGAACTAAAGCAGTGGCTGTGAAGGAGAACGTGGTGTGTTGTCCCCTCGGCCACTCAGTGCTCCATTTGCTGGAATAGATCCCAGCTGCTCTTTAGTGGGCAGTTGGTGGAAAATAAAATTGCTCCAGGCAATTGAGAATCTTATTCTGTGTTATTAATGTTTGTAGGCTGGGTGAAAAAGGGGTAAACTAATGCTCTTGGTACTGAGGGGAGGAAAGGAGGCAAAAGAGAAGGGAGGAAAAGATCAATATCTTCTTTTAGTGAGGTTTCCTTGGGAGGTGGGGGATTGGTTGGTTGAGGTTTTGTTGAGGGTAGAGGAGGTGGTAGAGGTAGTAGCTGGGACATGTGTTGCTGCTTCTGGAGAGTGACTTCTGCTATCTGATGGTCACCCACAAGTGTTTTGTGGGTCCAGATGATAATCCTTGGTTTGCAGGAACCCAGACGTTTATGAAAGCCAGAAGGTAACAGAAGAGCGTGTTCTAAGAGGAATGTTTCCCACCCTGGA
Source organism: Brachypteracias leptosomus (assembly GCA_013401335.1). Classification (NCBI taxonomy): domain Eukaryota; kingdom Metazoa; phylum Chordata; class Aves; order Coraciiformes; family Brachypteraciidae; genus Brachypteracias; species Brachypteracias leptosomus. Next base: position 234,416 of record VYZX01000395.1, read on the forward strand.
AGCTGGTCGAGTTCACCACAGTACTGAAATCCTCTGGGAAAAGGAGGTCATAGACTGTGTAGGGTTAACAGGGTAGGTTTCCACTAACAAAATTTGGGAGCTTTCTCATTCTCTGGTGTTTTGGGTTTTTTGTTGCTGTTGGGTTGGTTCTGGTGTGTGTGTGTTTGTTTGTTTTCTTTAAGGAAGCTAAATTAAAGCCAGCATTAAGGTGTTGAGATGATGAAAATGTTACAAATCTATATAAAATTCAAACCCCCTTTTTGTCAGTCTGGGAATCCACGTGTCTGTTTCTGCCTAAACCTTTTGCAGGCACATGTACTATTGTTAAATACAACAGTGAGAGGAAAAACAAAACAGTGATGTATAAAAGATACTGGAGTCTAACAGGGCTGTGGAGGGGGTCCAGCAAGAAACCTTTTCTTCCAGGTTCCCCCCACACTAGCTTAGGAGGAGAGTTCTCTCTTAAAAGGAGATTTTCCTCCTGACACCTCCTAGTTCTTGAGCAGGTTGAGTAGGAGTCTGCCTGACGTCATGAAGAAGAGAAAGCAGCATGGTTTGGAACATGTGGATGAGAGCGAGTGAACGTGCAGATAAACTCTAATGTCCTCAGTCAGTGCTAACGTTTCTTTGCCAGACAAACATCTGGAAAATCACTGAAATCACTGGGGTGGGTGGTGTCCGTTTGCTTGGAAACAATCACCCATCTTTCAGGGCAGACACGCTGTCCTGGGCAGACCTCAGAGCTTTGTGGAATTGGTATAAATCGTTGGAGAACTTGTTGATCTCTGTCTGGAATGAATCTGTAACTCCCAACTGCAGTCTTTAGTTCTAATTCATTTTTACTTCAAAGTGGATGGAGCAGGCGTGTGCAAATGTTGAAGTTCCTTTTAGTGAATGGGAGTTGGAGAACATGTGAAATGAAGGTCAGTAGTAAACCAAAGCCAGAAATCTGTATGTTGGGATTGCTGAGGAGCAACAAGCAGCAAACTGCAACTTCTGTGAGATCCTGAAAGGTCTAGGTTTTGTCTGGGAGAATGTGGGAGGGGAGCATGACAAGAACTCTGCATCCAAAAGCTATCCAGAAAAAAATAATTAGGTGACAAGTGAGATAACAGCTACATGTCATGATGAGAGCTGCTCTTTGGATTCTCCCTGGTTCAGTTTTGAAGCCTCATGTGCCCATAGACAATGGATAGCAAACAGATGTCCAGCTATGAAGCAAACAATAACTGACAATGATTTTCTCCCTTCAGACCCTTGCCACAGCAAAGTAAGGCTGTACTGTCTAATTATTCCTTGGCTGCATCATTTTCCATCTGAGTCATTTCCTTCGGTGCATTGGCCGTGGTACATTGTGCTATTCTACAGCCCCTAATCTATTGTCTGAGTTTAAATGTAGTTATGTACATTGTTGGAGTGGGAGAGCCTCACTTGACAACATAATTCCATTCATCCCCTATTTTCAGTGCTCTCTTTTACCATCACACCTTGATCATTCTGTTTGGAGAGGACTGTCTCTGAACTTATTGCAGGATATTTTCATTCCTAAAGCCTGCATTGATCCTTTTTTTTTTTTTTTTGTCCTCCATTAAGCTATACAGCTTCACTTTTAGGGAGTATTTTGAGGACAGAAATGTTTTTAGTAGAATTCTGCAGCATAATTCCACTTTTTAAGCAGTGTTGCATTCTAAGGCTGATCTTACAAGGCCTGTAAAACAAAGATTTTCTCCTCTCCATCTCCTGAACACTGGCCCACGTGTGCCGTGTGACCGGTTGGATAAAGCCACCTGAGAAGTCTGAGGACTCTAACAAAAGGAGCAGACACAGATAGTGGTGGTTCAATAAGACATTAATCCACTGTCTGCTGATAAGGTTTACCTCATCCTTTTTCTTAAGGGGAAAATTGATCCCTGATGTTCTCGATGCCGCTGTCTCCAGTATCAGCTGGCTGTCAATGCCCGTGTTCAGCGCTGACGGACACGGCGCTTGTACAGCCATTGACTGCTCCCTGTCTCATTTGCTACGAGAGCAGGGAAGGGCATTGCTGCTGCTCAGCAAATGGAGAAGCAGTTTCAAAGGTGAATGCTGAACTTTCTGTTGGGAGTAGGTCTCCAGGCCACTTGAGGGAGGTTGTGTCACCTGTAACGTAGCTGAAGTCATGGCTAAAAGTCAAGTTCAGAGGCAAGAATCCTCTTTAGCTGATGTTGATGGAGGAGAGTTGGATAGTCCTGTCCTTTTAGCCACAAACCTATTACTCTGTAAAAATGTGTTGTGGTCGGGCACTGCCATGTGTGCACTGGAGGGTGGATTTGAGGGGAGGACAGGAGACGAGATGCAGTTGTGAACCTGACAATTGTCCATCCCAGAACCGAGCTTACATTGGGCATTCATAACCTCAGACAGGACTTCTCAGGAGTTCGTGTAAGACAGGACTTTTTTTAAAACCCCCTCCCCACAAGGCTGGCAGTCAGCTTACAAAGTGTTATCTCTGAAGTACAAATCCTCTGTGGATTCCTTGTGGGATACCACAAAATGAAGCTGGCCCTCCCTTCCCTCGATTCTGCCTTACATTGAGACTGACCCTGAGGACAGGATGGTTGTTGGGCCAGCACCATCCCCTTACATCTGCTACTTCAGCAAAGATTCAGGAGATGGATACTGATGTACTGAATTCAAGTACAGAGGAGCAAGGAATATAGTCTGGTTTTTATGGTGGCATGGTATTTAAGGCCTGAGTGCATGCTTTATTTTTGTTGTTTAAACAATCCATAAGAGCAGCTGTCTTGAAGTCTGATTTCCTCCCTTGGTAGGGTTACCAACTCCTTACTCTCTGCAGCATGGGATGTGCAGTCCCCTTGTTAGTGACAACAGTGCTGGCATTATGGGATGATCACACAGGGCAATAATGTGGGAATGGTTCCAAGCAGACGGTGTCCTGGTACAGTGTGACACTCCTCTTGGAGTCTCTTAAGCTCCCACATACAAAATATTATCACTGTATCAACAGAAACATCACAGAGAATGTCTTTAAAGTGCAATCCCTTAGAAGAGCCTTGCTGAGGGCAGGTAACAGCGAAGAGACTTTGGTGAGATGATCTGTTACTTTTAGGAGGCGTGCAGTGACTGATCCACTGGGCTTTATGTGTCTATTTAAATTAGATATATGCAGGCAGTGCATTATTTATAACCAAGCGCATGAATAATTCAACCTGCACACTCATAGCAGGTACCCAGCTTGTGCCAGAAGCTTACACTGGATGCTTACATTCAGGATTGTGAAGAGGCCATCAGATAACTGTCTGTTCTCCTTCTGTGCTCCATGTTGCTCTGTCTGCCCTTCCTTTTGTGTCTTTCTAGTTTGGCTCTGCCTGTTCTTCTGCCCCAGACAAAAGGTGATGTATCCTCTACGTTATTCCCTTCATCTGGAGATGACATACTATGTCTAAAATAATGTAAATCTGTTTAGGATCAACACATTAATTTTGTTTGTTTCATTATGATGAAGACAGGGCCATATTCAAGACCGGGTTTAAAGGCAGCACAGCAAGGGGACACTGCTGCTGGCCAAACACATCTAGGCTGCTGTGTCTTGGCCCCAGCTGTGTCTGAGGGTACTTGTGGCTGCCCAGCGTGGTTGGAAGGTGCATATCACAGCACCCTTACACTCAGATACTCAGATGAGCTCTTTGGGGATGGTGTCCATGTAGGAAGACTTGGACACCTGATGAGAAAATAGGCTGTGTGTGCAATGGACGCAGACTGCGCTCCAAACATTGCCAACAAACCAACTTGGCCTTCAGCTCACTGTATTGTGTAGTCGTGCAGGGCAGGTCTCAGAGGTGTCAGCTCAAGGCCAGCTGCACAGGGACACTGAAATGCAGTTACCTCCAACACAGGTTATTTCCCTGCCAAATTGTTCTTTTATTTCCTTCAGTTTCTCCTCAGTGATATCTAAAATCCGGAGGCTGGGGAAAGAACTCAACTGCCAGCTCTCTGGCTCTCCCGTGAGCTGATGATCAGAGACCTGATGCACCAAAGGGAGTGAGGCACCCGAGTGTCGTGGTTTGGAAGGCAGTAGAGTTAGTGGAATATGATAAATAGAGTTCTTCTGCAACAGCTCCAGAGGGATCACTTCTGGAGCCACTGAAATGCAGCAGTGAGGGGGTACAGCCAATTTACAACAGCCCACGGCAACATGGCACAAGTTTAGGTGCAAGCCAGGATTAAAACATCCTGCAAAGATGCTGCACAGAATCATTAGGCCAGATGATTATAGTAGCTCTGGGAAATTGCAAGGGCTCAACATCTTGAGGTGTGTCATAGGGTCTTTAACAACATACAGTCATGGTAAAGTGTTTGTAGAATGCTCTTGGGTGTTGTTTCAGGACTGAGGAAGAGAGAAATCATGCTGTGATCAGTCAGTCATAGGTACCTACTTGTCTCCTGATCTCCCCAAGATCTCTTACCAAAGCACTGGTCTTAGCTGATGTGACTTAACAGGAAAAAATATAACAGAATCACAGAAGCAGTAGAAAATGTAATATTATATATTCCATATATAAATAACGTAAAAATACATAATACATTTTCCCCATATATAAATAATATAAGAAATACATAATATAATACATAAATATAAAAATACAGGAGAATAAGTTATTCTCTGGCTGTTTGGTGGCATCTTTAACTGGAATAAGCAATAAGATCTATTCCAAATCCAATGTAATAAAATCCAGACAAACTACTGTGAATTCCCCTGATACATTTTTCCTGTTTTAGCTTCTAAATGACTGCCTGTAACTCCCCTGTGCATGTGCAGTCTGTCAGTGAGGGAATCACTTCACCACCTCCTGTGGTTTGGTTCTGTTAGCAAAGACAGGCTCTGTGCTCCACTGTGAGGATTAAGCTCATTGCAGCAAAACCCCAGAAGATGAAAGCCTCACGGAATTGCAGTATGATCTCCAGATAGAAGCTTCAATCCTTCTTGATGGTGGTATTGAGCTGGGAAGGGAAAATTCCTCCCAGCTACAGCAAATGATCAAAGCACTAAGTCCACTTCAGAATGTGTGACCTGAAGCGGAGGTGGGACATGGGTATAAGAGGTTTGCAGAGGGAGGAGAGGAATGTGGTGTAACGTGTAACTTGGGTTACCAGGTGACCTCGGTGCTGCTGCTCCTGGTTCTGCTGTAAGATGCTCTTTTGTCCTGCAAGGTGAACCAATAAGGGGAGAAATTCTATTCCAGTGGTGGCTTGCATATGGAACTTACAATCTGAACAGCAGAATCTGAGAGCCTTTTCAGGGGAGCAGAGCGTGAGCCACATGTCATTAAACCTTATGACAAGCTCAGGTGCAACAGTGGTGTGAGATTCTGTAGAGCTGAGTTGATTTATGAGCTCTGGAATAAAATCTCAGGTTAATTCCAAACTTAATTTCATTCACTGCTTGTTTTCTTTTAAGGCACTCCTAGAAAATCTATCATATGCAAGTGATGAAGGAATTTAGGGCCTAAAAGCTGTTTTGTTTGCTGCTATTCTCCCCAAACTTTGCTGTCTGTGTCATAGCGAGTGCCTGTCGTTACCTGCTTGTTGGAGGGAGGGAGAGCTTTTCTCAGAGCTGTATTGGCCAGATATTTACTGCTCCAACTCCTAGTCCTTATAGGCACTTGGAGCCCAGCAGTGTGCCGTGATGGGTTTGTGTGTCCAGGTTGCCACCATAAATCCAGAATAAAGTTTTGTAGAGTGTGCAGGGAAGCAATTGATAGGAGGCTAAATGTATGTGTGCATTGGTTTGGTTTGGGCTCTGTACATTTAGCATTCTCTGATAACTACGGAATCAAAATAGTTTTTCAATAATGGGATATTTATTCCCATAAAACTGTATCTGTGAAAGTGAGATAATGCTCCTCTGCTTATCTGGGGAACCAAGGCACAGCAAGATTAATGCAGAATTTCTTTGGGTGGAAGCAGCCTGTTTTTAGCTGTGTTTCCAGGGAAGGCGTCTTGGAATACAAAGTATCCCAAAGGTGTTGCAGGGAGGGATCTGCACTGGGCCCAGTGACCATCAGGCCCCTGCTTCTGCAGCTTCTGCTGCCTGTGGCTGGTCAGGTCACATGTGAAGGTGAACAGGTCAGAAGGTGTGTAAGCATGGGTGCAGGTGAAAGAGGAAGGCCACCTAGATGACTTGACGTCAAGAGTAAATGTCCCCCAGTGAAAATGCTGCCAATCTGAGAGAGACTGGCTCAAACTGAGGAGGGAAAGACAGAAGGAAACTCTCCCTGGGGCTGCTGGCAGGTGTGAGTAGTACCCAGTGCAGCACTAATGTTCATCCAAGAAGCCACCGTGTATCTTTTAGAGCAGAGGGGACACACACAAACCTGTCCTCTGTGTGCCCAGCAGTGCCCCTTGGCTAGCCACAGGGTTTGTGAGAGCTTTGCTGGTCTCATCACCTGTGCTGCTTCCTGCATCTGACTTTGTGCCCAGATCTTTCCACCTCAAAATAAAAAAGATATTTAACATAATTTCTTCAGTACTGGGGAGTACCAGCATCACCAGTAATTCCGTGGTGGGCTCAAACTAGAGCAAGGCAGGGGAAGGGTTTCCATGCATTGAGTGGGATGTGCCTGGTGATCTCATTGTGCAGGAGCACATCTCAGATTCTGCACTTGGACTGAAAAATCTGTTGGTGGGTGGAAGGCAGCAGCTCTTGGTTAGGAGCCAGAGCAGGGCCACCTATTCCCCACTATCCCCAGTGCAGCTCCGTGAATCCAGGCTGTGAACTCCAGCGATGTACTGGAGAGCCTTCCCTCAACAGTTTGCATCTGGATTTTCTAGCAGGTAGTTAAGCTCGTTCCTGTCAGATGGGTGTTTGGGGGATTAGCTAAAATAATTCTGTTCATTTTCTGGTGGAGAAAAATCTCCACGAGAGCAGGCTCCCTAGGCATTTGGTGAGAGACGCTTGAGTTCCTTCTTCAGCCCTAGGTGCCCTCCATCGGGACCACCAAAGCCATGTAGGAAGCCTGTGGTTACACCATCTGTGGTGTATCTTCCTCCAGGATAAATTAAGGGCTTCATTTCTCAGGGCTATCAATTTGGTGACTTTTTACCCAGTGCTAAATTTAGTGAAGGTTGAAGGAAATTGCTAAGCATAGTATTTGGATTTATGGACTCTTTCTTGTGAGACATGTTCCTTTTGAATGTCATTCAGACTAGGAAATAAGTTAAATGAAGGTGTTGTAATCCCACAGCATGTCAAGTGTGATCCTGTGGCGTAAGATCTTCCAGACCAGACCAGCTCTTACCTTAGGCAATGACAGCTTCAGCTAAAACTTTCTTTCATGTGTTTCACCCCGATTTCAGCCCCCGCCCACTCCCCAGTGTACACTCACCTCTCTCATTCTGTGCAGTTTTTCACCTAACCACCACTTTTCCATCCTAGTGATACTTTAAGGCTCAGCTTTCCAGTTGTCTCCCCTCAACCCGGGCAGCGATTGTCTCTGAGCCTTTCTTACTCTTGCCATGGTGCAAGCAGAAGAACTTGGATCCCTCCTCAGAGCACAGCCACTCAGCTCAGCTTCTGCATCCCGTTTCTTTGCTGACAAGCAGAACTGGGTTGTATATTATGGGATGATAAACTCAGAGATTTGAGGTACTCCTGTTATCAGATATTCCTGTATCAAACTAAGACTTGTTTGATGTTTTTGAGTAAAAAGAAATCTAAAGCAAAGTATCATCTGCAGCCAAATATTTTATTTAAACTAAGTGCTTCCATTTCAAAGCAATCACTCTAAACCAAAGAAAGAGAATTCTTCACTTTTAAAAATGTCAGAACAAAGTGTTAGATGACTTTGAAATGCTTTCAAGATGCAAATTTTAAAAACATTGAAACTGAGCCTTCCTCACCCAAAAACCCCTCTGGAAATCAGTGAACTCCCTTGAAGCATTTTATGGAGGCACTTTCTGACCAGCATTACCAAATTTTAGCAGTCCTCACTTCTTCCTGTGATGTATTCCTGGACCAGTATAACCACCTTAGCTCCAGTTACGGCTGGTTAATTCCATTCTGTGCCAGGCTCTGTGCCTGCAGCTTGTTGGGCACATGGTCAGAGTCCATGAGGGGCTGAGCAGAGCGACCTGTGCCAGACACAGCACCAGCAGCAGAGCTGTCAGTCCTGGGCTGAGCGAGCCCAGTGAGCAGAGGCAGGCTGTGTCCCACACCCAGCTGGGTCAGGTGAACCTCTGGGGTTCTGGGGTACACCAGGAGGACAGGGGCCATTTTCAGTTGGGTTTGCGGTGTCAGAATGAGCTGCAGTAGGCTGCAGTGAAACGCAGTTTTGCTGTGAGTTGACTCCAGACTGGGCTCCTAAACTGTAGCATTATTTTCCTGTAGGTGCCCAAGACAGGCTGCAGCTCGCTTTTCAAATTGCCTTCTTGTCTGCTGGCAGCATCTACTGAGAGCTGAAATGGCCAAAGAGGGATCTGATGAATAAAAATTGTTCAGTTGTCCCAGTGCTCAGTGCATCAACAGCCTCCTTGTTCCTACCTCATCAAATGCCCAAAAATGAGGAAGGCAAGAGAGCAAAGACACTGCTGGGGTCTAAGCAGTGCACAGAGGGGATGGCGTTTGTTGGAGAGGCCACAGAGACGCGACTCAAAGCCAGCACTGAAGTTGGTTTCTCTGCAGCAAGAGTGCTTCATTGTTCCAGTCACCTCTGTTGACTGCTGCTTGTTGGGCTGTAGGGATTTTTTTGTTATGCTATGATGCCAAACAGCTTCTGGCTGTACACAGCAAGCTGTCTGCAGAACCTCTGTGTCCTGGGAACATGTGTTTCTATGTGAGGCACAGTGGGAGAATGGGGGTAGAGGAAAAAGGAATAGCCTTAAAACCATCTGGGAGGTGACATAAAAAACTAAGTCGTGTTTTGATACATTTTCCTTCTCTTCCTTCCTTCTATTTCTCCTGTATTCTGTCCTGCTAGTGGAGGCACACTGGCATAAACCCAAAGTGGATCAGACCAAGATTTTCCTGTTTGTGTGCAAAGCTGCTTTGCTTTCAAGAGAGGTTTTGGCACCAGGAGGCCAACTCTTGCCCACGTGACCTTTATGATAATCTGAATACCTGTGGCTCATTGATGTCTTCTGTTGCTGTCACACTGAGTGAACTTCTTGTATGTGTTTGGCCTGATGCACAACAGCCTGTGCTCAGTGGGACACCCAGAGGATGTTGTACCAGGTGCTCAGAGATGTAGATTAGTATTAGGCACTGACACTGGATTGAAATGACCAAGGACTCTGGTGGGACAGGGTTGCTAACCCAGAAATATACCCAAAAATATAGAATGCCTCTTTCTCTGCTACCACAGCCCTACTTGGACCAAGATAGGTTCAGAAGTAGATGGACTGAAGGTGAGCAGGGATAAAAATGAGAAAAATGACTGATTTTCCTGGTTTGCTTCCTGGTCTTTTTTTCCCAGGTGTTATTCTTGCTGCCAGTCCTGGACAGGTAGAAGACACAGAGCCCATATAAAGGCTTATGTAACAAGATTTATTTTAAAGCTTCCTTCAGTCACTTTAACCCCCGGCTCAGAGTCCAAGTGGTGTCTCCTTGCCATGACTTGGCGGTTTTCTCACAGCTGAATGTGCCGACACCACATGCTGTTTAGATTAGCGGTCCCCTTCTCTTCAGCTCCAGCCCTGGCAGCAGTGATGATGGAAATGCCAGTGTCGCCTCAATATGTCACTTTGCATTGGTCTCCTGAGACAAGAAGGCCACTTGTCTCCAGAAAGGCACAATAATTTGTGTCAGCTCGTTAAGCTGGCATGCTGCTGACTCAGCCACAGAGCGCTTCATCCCAGCCCTGTAATGGCCTATCCTCTTGTATTCCCTGGGGAATAGCTGAGATGAGTTCCTGGAGGGAAAGGTCAAAGGACTCAGGAAAGATTGTTATTGTCAATCCAAATTAAAACTGATGCTGGAAATACAAGGTTTGAATGCAGCTTTGAATAACTGGAAGGGGAAGAGAATCTCTCTCGGGAAGTAGGTGTAAGTGTGAAGCTCAGCACAGACTGCAGCAGCTTCTGCCTGCATCCAAGTGTCCTGGAAGGAAGGAAGGATTTAATAGATTGGGAATGGAACTTGGTCATGGCTTTGTTAATTCATTTCCAAGACAAAGAGGAAACCTTTATCAATAATACTGTAAGGAGAAAATGTGAAGTGACCAATGTGAGAGCTCAGGCCACACAGTTTTGCAAGAGGCAGCAGGTAACAGGAGAACAGCTGGTTCAAGGGAGTCAAGCAGAACCAGTTTCTGAAGGATTGGTCTGTGGGTTTAGAAGATGGGCAGTACTAAGTGGTTTCTGAAACAGCTCGTAGGGCAGATGTTTGGGATGGTGGATCCTGGTGTGAAGTTCTTCACAGGACTAAGAAGGATGGGTGCTTGTATCTGTTTGGGTTCATTCAGTCTGGTTCTTTCCAGAAGCCTGAGGAGCTGAGGCTCCGAGAGTCTCCAAGGGGAGAGAAGGAGCTGGCTCCTTCCTGGACAAGTCCTCTCAGAGAGACCGGGATGTTCTAGGGTGGGGAGAGCTGGTTCACAGCAGCTTTGCTTTGGTCTCTAGAAAGCAAACGGACCCGTTTTGCAGCTGGAAGGTGCAGCCCCAGTTTGTGCCTGGCTGATACAACATTCTCTGACCTCTCTCTCCCATGCCTGCTCCACCTGCCTCTCCTTCAAAGAGCTGCAGATATTGCCAGACAAGCTGGAAATGGTCTCAGCATTCGCTGTCCCTGGGAACTGGCAGATGAGGAAATGTCTCCAGTTCCCAGGTGCTGAGCTTTGGTCACGTAAAGCCTCTATATAAAACCCTCTTATCAATAGCATGGGATAGAATACTGAGTCACGCTTCTGTTTTGCTGTGTCAAAGCTGAAGGTGGTTGAGTGACCTTTGTTGGTGGGTTTGTGCACCTTTTCCTGTGATAATCATAAGCCAGTTGGGAAAACAGCCTTTTCTGGGGACATTTAAAACTTAGACTAATTTTCTGGACTACATTCTCACTGAAGACCAAGTCAAAATAAGTAGTTCTGTTCTCTTGAAGGCTTGATGCATAAATAGCACAGGAGAGACACTGACACCCCCACCCCTTCAACTAGGGCTGTTGAGCAAGTGACACCATCTGGTAAAAATCAAAATGTGTCAAATGCAGGCACAACTCTTTAAAGAAGGCTGTGCCAACAATAACTTTTCTCATTTCAAAATATTAATAATAAAATAATATCTTATAGCCCATTACTTTTGTCTGGGATAACTGCATTGAGGGGCAGATATTCTTCTAGAAAAGGCTCTAATTTAATTTAAATGTTCCAAATGTTTCTGTGTACAGGTTTAGTTCTCATCACAACAACAAAAAAGAACAAAAGTCTACAAGCCAATCTGTTGTAGGCATATATTCAAAGAGCAAGAACAATGTGTGGTTGATTGGTTTCTTTGGTTGTCTGCACCCTGCCCTCCCAGCATGCAGGTCCTCCCAGGAGCTCCCCTGGGATATCCAAGATATTTGTCATCAATGAAAAATGTTCGTTTTCATCTCTGCTCTGGGCACATCCCAGCCCTGCCAGTGACCAGAGGCTGTACTGGTGCCCAATGGTGGAGAAGAGGAAGGGCCCTGCTGCAGTGCAAAGGGTTTTATCCTCTGGATTGCAGCACTTCCCAGGCTAAGGCAGGCTCTTCTGGATGGATTCCACATGGAAGAGGCTGCAGATAGCATTGGTGAGGAGACAGGACCTTCTAGGAGATGACTAAGGGCAGTGCTCAGCTTTTCCTGCCCCAAGAGGCTCACTCATAGACTCAGGCACATCTTGCAGCAGGGTGTGGACAGCAGTGGTCCAACTGCAGACAGTTGTCCAGGTGTCCTCCCAACAAACCCAGACACACCACAGGGCTGCTGCTCAGCTCCTTGTGTAAAAGCATTGGAGGAATTCTCAGAAAGACCTTGCCCAGAGGAGAAAGACAAAGTTCACCTTTAATAAAAGGAACGCAGCCCAGGGTCAGATAGAGCTCGTGGGGAGGGCTGCAGCTTCAAATCCTGGCTGCCCCACATCTCCTGTGGTTTTAACAGGGTCACATCCAGCTGGGAGCTGGCTCTCAGTAGCTTCGGGGGAACTCCCTGTGATCTGACAATGGCTGCTCTGCACACTATTTTTAATAAATTGACCCTAAACTCCATTTGCATGTATAAATATGGCATCAGCCACTCTGCCAAGCTGTTTTTCTCTTGGCTAACACATTCATCCAAGCTGCTTTATTTGTCTTTCCTCCACAGACTCATATTCTTCTGGATTTGTTTTGTTAAACAAGCTGCACAAGCTGGAGAGCCCATTTACCCAGTGCTGTTTGATTACAGGGTTTATTTATGAAAGAGCAAGACACATGGCATTAAGTTTCTTAATAATAATAATAGTGAGAGAAAGGAAGGGGAAAGTACTTAGAAGAGGAGGAGGAAAATGTGGGGGGGTTATTATGGACAAAAGCTCCTGCCACGGGTGATAAATACCAGACACTTTTTCCAGTTGCTCTGCCATCAGCACCACGCCGGGAGTCCCTCACTCTGCAGGCTCACAGGAACCTCAGAGGTGGTGTGAGGGCAGGTGACATGGTCCTCCAGCATCTTTCCTGTCCCCTGCCAGCACTGCTCCTCCCAAAGCCCAGCTGCTACCATCAAGTGATTACTGGAGAGTCCTGTGTTTGATGAGTAGCTAGAAATTAAGTCTTGCAGGATTTACAATAAGGAAGTACCAAAGGCTGCAGAAGGAACTGTGCCAGAGAGAGGTCCCAGGGACCACAGAGTGGTACTTGCAGATCCTCAGCACAGCTCTAGAACAAGGTTTTCCCATCACTCCCTGCTGGCTGCTTCACCCTTTTAAGGCAGTGAAAAGTAGAAATCCAGTTTCAGGGAGAGGAAGGATACAGGCTTGAGAATCAGAGCTAGAAATAGATAGCATAATTTTTTTTTTCCTACCACTGCACAGGGAAGGTGGAGAAGAAGGGGCTTCCTCACAAGCTGGTTTTTAAAAAAACACTGAGACCACTGAAAAATCTCAGTAACTTCCTGGTCATATACTACACAGTGACAGTATTTTTGCACATCAAGGGCCTAAAATATTTTATTTAAGATTCAACTCTAGAATGATATAATGGCAGCATTAATTGATTTGCTCAAGAGATCAGGCTGGGCTGCACCCGTCACCAAAAATGACTGAAATCAAACCCTCTAACACTGAAGTTTTAATGTTAGAAAGCAGGTATTACTTTATTATCAGTGCCAGGTGCATGGGGGATCTCTCCTCCNATAATTTTTTTTTTCCTACCACTGCACAGGGAAGGTGGAGAAGAAGGGGCTTCCTCACAAGCTGGTTTTTAAAAAAACACTGAGACCACTGAAAAATCTCAGTAACTTCCTGGTCATATACTACACAGTGACAGTATTTTTGCACATCAAGGGCCTAAAATATTTTATTTAAGATTCAACTCTAGAATGATATAATGGCAGCATTAATTGATTTGCTCAAGAGATCAGGCTGGGCTGCACCCGTCACCAAAAATGACTGAAATCAAACCCTCTAACACTGAAGTTTTAATGTTAGAAAGCAGGTATTACTTTATTATCAGTGCCAGGTGCATGGGGGATCTCTCCTCCTAACATGCACCCCTACATCCTGTATCACCAGTTATTTATACTCAGAGTTTCTAATTATTCTGTTTTCTAATACATATGCATTATTATTCACCTATATGACTGGTTAAAATATCCTCACTTGCTGTGTAACTTACCCCGCATGCTCTGTCCCTTGTTCTTTTGAGGCTGTGGTACAGTTTGGGTAGGTGGTCCATGAGTTGGTGGTCACGATCTCCCCCTGCCACATTTACCTTTGCCCAGTTACTGCAGATTTTCACTGACTTGATGCCTCTTTTGGCAATTCCCCAGGTCTTGGTGCTGATCTTTCCTTTTTATCAGTCTTTT
>VYZX01000395.1:263476-327769 GCA_013401335.1 Brachypteracias leptosomus
CCCAGAAGGCTGTATGCTCACCTGTGTTAACCTGGAATTAAGAGGAACACTGAGATGCAGAAATACACCACCTCCACCAGCCCCAGAAAATAAATCAAGAAAAGGTAACAATGCCATTGATTTCTAGCAGGTTTTTACTGCAGTCCCATTAGTGGATGGTGTTTCTGGGGAATTGGGATGTTTAGACAATCCTGTACAGATGTGTGCTTTTCACTCACCTTGACAGTTCAAGGAGTATCTTGAAGTGATCTAGTTGAGGAGAATGGAACTGGTGAGGGGTCCTTGCTCTCCAGAGACAGCTGTTGTTCAAGCCACAGCTGGTTTCCACAGGGCTGGTGCTGGCTGATGTCTCGAATAACCCCTGGAAAGGAAGGGAGATCGAGGCAGGCAGGCTAAGGCAAGGAGACTGTTTCCTACATGGATGCTCATCCCCACCCAGGCCCAAAGTGGTTAAAATAGCATGAGACACAGAAGATACCAATGGCAAGGAAGTGAAGGCCCATGCTTGCTCTTGCAGTCTCTAGGCAACCAAACCAGTAATACTAAAGAGGAGGACAGACCTAAAAAATACAGATCTAAACACTATGAAACAATTGGGTCTTTCTTCAGTGCAAAGGTTGCCCCTTCACTGGACATAAGGTTATGTTTTAAAACAAAGGAGAGAATGAAGGAAAGGTAGAGTCCTGCATTTAGTGGAGGCCACAGGACTCTGTTGACAGGCACAAGTATGAAGACATTAAGTCCTTACTGAGGTGTATGCATTAAAAACAAAACACCCACAAACCCTCAAGATTTAGGGAAGGTCATTCATTTTTGATCTGAAACTTGGTCAAACTACTTATTTTTCCAAAGAACCTACTGTAAAGCAGACAGGAGGAAGTTTGCCAGGCATTCAACAGCACTGTTTGGATCCTCCACTGAATTAAGGAGATGCATCTGCTGCCATAGCTTCCTGTACTAGAAAGAGTCAATTACAGCAGGAAATTAGAAGCTGACATAAAGGTCAGAGAGTAGGTGAACAAGGGCAGGGAAGCTCTGAAATTACACAGCTATTGCAATTAAGACCTGATAGTCCTTCTTCCACAGGTCATAGGAGCTGTGGCAGTTTTGATAAATGTTTTAACTTTTAGAACAGATCTGTCAAGGATAGCAATGGCAGAGGAAAAAGTTCTCTTTACAAAATCACTTACAAAAGTGGAGTCAAAAAGTTCCTCCAGCTTCCTTAACCTCATTGAATCTGGGTAATTCAACTGCCACTCTCAGCCTCAAAGTTCTTGTCCTAGAAGCACTTTGAATATTTGCCAAGCTACTGGTTAAATCTCTATCTATACTGTCCATTTGACAGAAAATGTAGCGTTTCAGATTTTGGCATGAGTGACTCTTGATTTAGGATGCAAAATGATGAAAGAACATCGCATTAGAATTCTTCTAGGACAGATTTAGTGCTGACTGAACCCCACTGGAATTGTAAGCATCCTTCATATTCCAAACCCCTTATTTCAGCAGAGTGCTGCCTAAAACTCTGTTCAACACAGAGCTGGTTTGGCTCTGTTTGGAAGCAGGTGAAGTGACACCACAGGAGAGTACTGCTGTGATGGTTAATGGGGCAGCATGACCAAAAGCCTTCTAAATGATAAAAAGGAGTTAAATTATAGCAGTCTTACCCTGTGAGGGTGTGTCTGTTTGCTCAGAGAGTGCTCTCCACTGAAGTAGAGCCTCTGAGCTGATTAAGCCCAAGTGCTCCAATTTCTTGAAGGAAAGCCCAAGATGCGTTTCCCTCACACCTTCCATAGTGTTCTAGCCACCTGCAGAAGGCAGAGCGTGCTCATCTTCAAGAGCAGTTGCTGTCTTAAACACCAGGGCAGGGAAGAGCTAAAAAGCATTTTACAGCTCATTCAGAAGTTCAGCTGTTGAGTCTGTGGAGACTCTTCCTGCTTGTTTTAACTAGTTGGTGTTTTTCTTCTCTTGCAGGTAGCACACAGTATCTAGGAGCCTCCTCCCTCTCACTAGTCTGGCAGGTGTCTCCCTGGAGCCCTCACTCTCCAGGAAGGTGGCAACAGCTCGCTAAAGCCCTCAGACCACATCAGGGAGTGGGGGATTAAATATATCTGGTGTGTGATAGAGCCAGGGCAGGAGGAGGGCATGAGTGTCCCAATAAGAGTTCAAATAGAGGAGTAACACCAGAAACAAAGCTTCCTACCACCAGGACTTACAGAGATATTAACAGCTGCAAAGACCTCAGAGCAGGAGGCACAGCAGAGGTGACATTTGCTCTAAGTTAAATAAAGCTCCAGGGAGAATTAGTCCAAAAAGTGTTCATGACCCAAAACATTAGCTAAAAACAAAAACCCAGAGCAGAATAATTCTTCACAGGACAGCTTAATTCCTGCACAAAATCCAAATCCTTCATTTTATAACTCCCCTTGGCCATGGCTCCTCAGCCACTAAACTCATCAACAAGAACGGCATCAGTTCCATACCAGAAGGTTACAGTGATTTGCCAGGCACTGAGTGTTTCCTGGCAGCTGCCTCAAAATCACTAAACCTCTGATAAAACATAGATCTCCATTCTAGATCAATCCTTCTCCAAGAGTTAACGCTGAGAATCAGTTCTTGAGTAATATGCAGTCTGAAGAAAGAAGCATTCAACTAAGAAGCCCCTTGCCTGTTGCTGGGTTAGTTCAGAGCCCCACGCAGCGTACCCAGTCCTGAGCAGTGGGCTTCTCCTGACCCCCCTTGTCTTTAAGTTTGAGGTCTGGTTTCAATCCTTAAGGCTCTGATCCCGTGTAATCACAAGTGGTTAAACTGTGTCCATTCCATGGCTGGCCCACGACCAGAGTCACTCCCCATCCCAGCTGACTACAGACTGGCACATTCTGTCAGCACTGTGATCGCAGTTACAATTTAGAGATATTAGTGACAATAGGAATAGGATGGGAGGGGAAGTACTCAGTGGGAGCCTTGTAACCAAGCTCTAAAGATACCCAGGCTCACATAAAAGCATTTATCAAGTGATTTCTCATATATGGGTCACAATTCCAGCTGAGCAGAAGCTGCTCCAGGGTGGAATGTGGCTCTGCTGGAAAGGCTCCATCCCCTCCCCACCCTGCAGAGGTGGGAAGCCTGCAGAGGGCTGCCCAAAGCACTCGGCCTTACCAGGCATCATGCTGCTTTGTTTGCCACACAGGCTCTCCTCCAGTCTCACTTGGGAGCTGTAGATTTTCCCAGGAACTTGAGATTTTGTTCAATAGAAACATGGGCTTGGTCATGACAGTGGTGCGAACAACAGTAGAATTTAACACGAGTAACCCAAGAGCAGAATGTTGGTTCTATGTTAAATGAACAACCTGAAGAGAAGAGACAGCAACATGAAGCTGCAATATTTTGTTCTCTGGTTAAAAGTCAGACTATTGTGTGTCCAAGAGTTTGTAACAGGGAAAACAAGCAGGACAGGCAGGGGCAGATGAGACAGTCACATTCAGTTGATACTTCAACCCCAAATGAAGGGGACAAAAAGGATTAAATTGATCTGTGTGGATCAGGAGCCAGGAAAAATAAAGTTTTATTTCATAAAACCACAGTTTTATGAGTGGTGGCAGGGACTCATAATTTGCACCATTCTAACTCTGCAGCTCAGGAAACGTGGGCACTGCAGTGACCACGTTCTGCAGCTAAAATGGGAATTAGACAGGGAGGCTGCATCAGGTCCAGCCCTGCCATGACCCCCTCCAGTCTGCCCAGAGCACACCCGTTAGAACAGCCACAGCTCCCATCCCTCCCTCACCCAACACCACAGTCCTGCTGCACCTGTCAACCGTGTTAAGACGTGGCCAGCATGATAATACACACACACCATCTTTTAGACCCCTTTCTATGGGGACCCATAACATTAACTAGGCAAAATCCTTTCATTCAAAAGGCTGAGTTTATTCAATGACCAAAAGGACCCTTAAATTCTGTGCACAAGCCTGACACAAAGGACCTTTACACAAAAAGTCTTACAGAAGCTCAGTCTCTAATGATAATTTGGATAAGATCCTGACTGATCCTCTCTTTAGGTTGAGCCAGAAACTTGCTGTTCCTGTATTTCATCAGCTTCAGTTCACTCACCTTCTTGCTTGAGTCAGCATTCTCAGTCACTAGGATCCCTCCAGCCTGGGGCTTGGCATGGAAATGATGCAGGAAAGGTCAGGAAAGGCTGTTCCTTGTCAATACTCCTGTTGTTTCCTAGAGCCTTGCTGTGCATTTCCTTGTGATTCTCCACCTGAACTCCTGGCAGCCAAGCAGATAACCTGAAGGGAATGAGATACACAAACACGGTTCTTTTTAACTGCCTATAACTGACTTGCCAGGGAAAGCTGCAGCAGAGCCTTGGCTTCTGCACACTCAGAAGACAACGTGTGTTTAAACTCACAACATTAAGTGGCTCAAAACCCTCTTTCCAACAGCGTTGTTAAAATGGATCCACCCAGTTGCATTTGCTTGGGGAGCAAGACATTACTTTGTCAAGCTTAACAAAACTCAGCATTTCCTCAGCTCTGAGGCTCTTAAAAGAGAGGATTTTGGCAGGTGGGAGTTGCACCACCAGCAGCTCTCCTCCCCAATCCCATCTAGCAGGCATCAGCTGTGAGGAATGGTGCTGGGGTTCCATGGACTTCCAGTAGAAACAGGTATCAGGGACTTGAATGATTGTTTGGGCCAGAGTGATGTGGGAAAACTCCCATTACTGAAGGAACCACATACAAAAATCACTCACAAAAAAGTGTGGAAAGACATCAAATTGATTGTTTCCAAGCAAATAAATATCAGAGAAAATACCATTCACTGTGACATTTGCTGAGCTCCCCAAACCTGCAAGTTATATGGGCAAAACCAGTCCCCCACCTAGTCTCTTAGCAAGTGGTGGTCAGCAGGAGCCTGTAAGACATACTAATAGTAGGTCACAGATCAGGGTATCATCAAGCAAACACAAAGCTCTAAAGAAAATTATTTATAGCACTTCTACTATTATAGTTTCTAAGCCCAGTTCTGCAAGACACTGAAACCATCATCAGCATCATCCACACAAATCACCGTCCCTGTGAAAGTTCATCCTTGTAACCACAACCTGCACACTCCAAACCATAAATTCCTTCCTCCTAGCCCTAAAAATGCCCCAAGTACCATCACAGCCTGGACATCGCCCTGGCTACATCAAACTCTTACAAGCACAGTGCAGTAGAATATTTACACACAATTCACACCACAAATATCGACTTGTTGAGTTTATTTATGGAATCTACTCCATCTTTTGCCAGTCTGACAGGCTGGCCAATAATCTATCCAG
Source organism: Brachypteracias leptosomus (assembly GCA_013401335.1). Classification (NCBI taxonomy): domain Eukaryota; kingdom Metazoa; phylum Chordata; class Aves; order Coraciiformes; family Brachypteraciidae; genus Brachypteracias; species Brachypteracias leptosomus. The sequence goes on from VYZX01000395.1 coordinate 268,803, forward strand.
TCTCAATTCAATTCTAACAACTGAAATTAGATCTAAACACCAACCAACCATCTTTTGCAAAACTATTTTTAGATTTTAACTGAACAATGACAGACTTACAGGAAACTTAAGATTTTCCTATTTTCTCACACATCCACAGTAGAGCAATCTTAATGGAGGGGTGTTAGGTGTTTATTTGTGGGACTGGGTTTTCTCTAGGATTAAAATGGTTGTGAAAATGTAAGACAAATGCTTCCCTATCATTTAGACATTATTTTGAGGATAAATTTCTACTGAGTGTCCTTTGTATCTCCTATCTTAGTGTCCCCTATCAAAATGGCAGCAGCCTGCCTTCTGTAAATAGGTAGAAGTGGTGGATACTCCTCCCTGTGATCTCTTGGACAATTAATAAATAATAAAACATGTGGAGTTTTATTGCTTTCCTTGATAGCTTGAGAGAGAAACTGCAATTCCCCAAGGAGCTGAAAAATATTTATCAACAGACTTCTGTCTGATATTGCAAGATTGCAAAACCTCTCTCCAAAGGCTCAGATCAGCAAAATGGGGAAAGAAGAGTAAAAAAAGTGTGAAGCCAGAGGCAGTGATTACCAAAAGGAGCATAATTAAGAAGGACTCAAGACTGCTTGAGGTAAGCATGAACACATGGGCCAGAACAGGTCCATTGGGACACAGCCAGTCTAATAAGGGTTAGCAAATGAAGGGGTAGAAAAGAGGAAGCCCAGGAGAAAAGCTCAGCATGGGCATGTGAGATCTGCTGAGGGGCTGGGTGTGCAGTGAAACACTGACTTCTGAGCCCAAAGACACTTGTGGATGAGCTCCAGCACCTCATCTAACTAATTAGGTCCTTAGTCCACTTGAAGCACAGCACACCTCAGGACTCACCTGACTCATAACAGATACAAAGATGAACACAATTTAATAAAACACGATTAAACTGAAATTTAATCAAACGCGTGCCATCCATAGATTCCTGAGCAGAGCAGGCAGCTGGGCTCTGTCCTGTTACACCAACCATCCACCTTCTTCCAATGCTCTTCTCATTTTGGACACAGCAGCAATCCAGCCCAGCAGCCACACCAGCATTGCCAACTGTGTCCTTCAGCTGTGAAAGAGTTTTCCTTCTGTTTTGAGGCAGGATTGAAATGAAACTGGGAATGAATGAGGAAAAAGTTCATGGGACATTAAAGGTTCCACAGGATTTCTGAAAAGTAGCTTTACTGAAAAATCTCTCTTCCCTGAGAGATGCACTGCAGCAGATCTGTCTCATACTGTTTATGCCTCAGTTTCCCCATCAAGAAATTAAAACCAAAACCCAACAGCCTCTTACCAACCTCGCAAAAGAGGAAACAGATCCACTCATACTTCCAAGGTAAAGAGATTCTGTGAGGACACAGGCTTGGCCTCAGATGCATTTTCCTTATGTAGTGGCATATTGATTTTAGTGCAGTGATTTCAGGCTTATTGATTGCAGGCCACCACTGGCTTTTCATTTTGATGCCAATCCAGAGCCAACACACCCAGGGAAGTCAACTCAAGTGAGTTCTTTTTAACCCTGAATCAATGCTGCTGTTTGCTTCCAGGTGATGGAGCAACACTGGGGTACCACTGGTGGGGCTCTTACTGGGGAAAAAGTCTTTTCAAAGCCTTATTTAGTTTCTTCTAAATATCTAGTGCCTTGATTGCAATATATATTTTAAACAGAAGAACTATTGAAATTTAACCCTGGACAAGCTGTTGATTTCTCTCAGCCAACTAAATACACCTCAATAGGGGTTGGATGAGATGATCTCCAGAGGTCCCTTGCAGCTCCTACCCTTCTGTCATTCTGTAATCACTGATTGCTTTAAAATTTAAAAAATGATAGGTGAAACTACCAAAAAACTTATCCCTTCAACAAAAGTTGATGCAGTTGTAGAAGGTCTGAATCTAGGGCAGAACCTGCCTTTGTAACAGGTCAAAGCCAGAGAAAAACTTCAGCTTGAACATACAAAGAAGCAGCGGGACAAGAAACCTTCTTCAACTTCTAATCCAAGCACTTTTTTTTTCTGAGAAATAAGACATGGAAACTTTAAAGCCTTTCTGGTTTCTTTCCAGAGAACAGCCAAACTTTGAAGTCTCATCCCAAGAACCTACACACAAAACCCACAATGCAGCCTGGGGCAGCAAACCCCCTGCTCTGTGACCATCCCAGCAGNAGCAATCCAGCCCAGCAGCCACACCAGCATTGCCAACTGTGTCCTTCAGCTGTGAAAGAGTTTTCCTTCTGTTTTGAGGCAGGATTGAAATGAAACTGGGAATGAATGAGGAAAAAGTTCATGGGACATTAAAGGTTCCACAGGATTTCTGAAAAGTAGCTTTACTGAAAAATCTCTCTTCCCTGAGAGATGCACTGCAGCAGATCTGTCTCATACTGTTTATGCCTCAGTTTCCCCATCAAGAAATTAAAACCAAAACCCAACAGCCTCTTACCAACCTCGCAAAAGAGGAAACAGATCCACTCATACTTCCAAGGTAAAGAGATTCTGTGAGGACACAGGCTTGGCCTCAGATGCATTTTCCTTATGTAGTGGCATATTGATTTTAGTGCAGTGATTTCAGGCTTATTGATTGCAGGCCACCACTGGCTTTTCATTTTGATGCCAATCCAGAGCCAACACACCCAGGGAAGTCAACTCAAGTGAGTTCTTTTTAACCCTGAATCAATGCTGCTGTTTGCTTCCAGGTGATGGAGCAACACTGGGGTACCACTGGTGGGGCTCTTACTGGGGAAAAAGTCTTTTCAAAGCCTTATTTAGTTTCTTCTAAATATCTAGTGCCTTGATGGCAATATATATTTTAAACAGAAGAACTATTGAAATTTAACCCTGGACAAGCTGTTGATTTCTCTCAGCCAACTAAATACACCTCAATAGGGGTTGGATGAGATGATCTCCAGAGGTCCCTTGCAGCTCCTACCCTTCTGTCATTCTGTAATCACTGATTGCTTTAAAATTTAAAAAAATGATAGGTGAAACTACCAAAAAACTTATCCCTTCAACAAAAGTTGATGCAGTTGTAGAAGGTCTGAATCTAGGGCAGAACCTGCCTTTGTAACAGGTCAAAGCCAGAGAAAAACTTCAGCTTGAACATACAAAGAAGCAGCGGGACAAGAAACCTTCTTCAACTTCTAATCCAAGCACTTTTTTTTTCTGAGAAATAAGACATGGAAACTTTAAAGCCTTTCTGGTTTCTTTCCAGAGAACAGCCAAACTTTGAAGTCTCATCCCAAGAACCTACACACAAAACCCACAATGCAGCCTGGGGCAGCAAACCCCCTGCTCTGTGACCATCCCAGCAGGCCTCTGGCCAGCACTGTTCTGCTTGTGCTGAGGGATGCTGAAGGCAGCTCCACAACAGCAGCAGCAGCTGCCACCTTCATCTGCAGCCCCATCCCGAGCACAAGCAGGAGAAAGCCTGATGCTCCAGACCCTCCTGTGGGACCTCATCTTGTCCCTGCCACTTCATCACACAATCCCTCCTTGTGAGATGGAGAAAACCCAGGGGAGAAACATGGTAGAGAAAATAAGAGAACCCCCCAAACTTTGCATACATGGACCCTGATGACACACACCCCCCCCCCTTTCTCCTCCCCCCATCACCTTTCAGACAAACTGCTATTAAATATTTTTAATGATATATTCTAGGTCAGGTTGGATGGGGCCCTGAGCAACCTGGTCTAGTGGGAGGTGTCCCTGCCATGGCAAGGGGGTTGGAACTAGATGATCTTTGAGGTCTCTTCCAACCCAAACCATTCCATGATTCTGTGACTTCTCAATAGCTTTGCTAATCCCCAACATCCTGCTGCACCCTCCCAGCACTGTGCCCTGTACAGAGCTCCCATGCCTGTCCAGCTGCCCTGTATCCACCTGGAACACTGCTGGGACCTCATCACCCCTCTCTGCCTCTCCTCCACCCCATCTCTGCAGTCCTGGGACAGCAAAGCTGAGCCTTGCTGACCCTACTGAAAAGCCTTCTGCTGACTCCAGCCTCATCCTCTCCAGATTTCTGCTTTAAAAATTTAGTAACTATATGTATTTCTTTAGCTTTAAGTCTCTTTAGGTCAAAGAGCAGCTTTGGAAGGCAATGCATTTTTAATGAAGGGTGGAAAATGGACAAACCATATTTAGACACAACTGCAACAAATATTTTTCTCTATCTTTTTAAGGTTTGGGGTTTTTTCTGCACAGTAACTTTAACAGTTGCTTTTACATCTATATAGTAAGTAGAAAGAATTAATGTGTGTATCAATCTCTGGAAGAAAAGTATTAAAAATGAGGTTCATTAAATCAGTGCAGGTTTACAAACCTTTCTCTCACCACTACTTATATGAAAGGGATAGAAGATAAAGAGAAATCTGCCTTTCAAATATGGAACAGCAAAGGCAGTCCCACAACTGTACCTGTCCTGAGGCCTCTCCCTTTCTGCAGATTGTTGTAACCCCACAGACCTCAGTAGCAGCCACATTTACCAGCACCAACTGAAGTCCCTAATGTCTGTGCTAAGCCAGATTCCCTACACAACTGCACCAGGGTACCTGTTAACCTCACTGAAACACCCCTGCTCAACTGAGCACACTGGTGCTCCTATTATATTTTTTTTCCACCAGAGGACAAATATAAATAATTTCTTCCCCCAACTCTGTTTTCAAGGCTATTTTGTCTTCAGTTATTTTCCCAATTATCTAGCTAGAACATGAGGTTCCAAGTGGAACCTGGCTCCACTTCACCAGCGTGTGGCGAGTCTGCAGTCATTTCCAAGTGTTTTGGAACAGAACTAAAGCCTTTGTCCAGCTCTCACATTTACCTGTCAGCAACCACCTGCTCAGCTGTGACTATGCTGAAATCTTACTTAAAATACAGAGAAGGACAGCCCTCAGGAGAAGCACAGGTTGGCAGGTTGCTTGCCCACCCTCCTGGGCCAAGCAGAGCACACTCCATACACTTTGGTCACAGGTACACCCGTGGAGCTAACATGGAGCTGGTGCTTGTCCCAGCAAGCCGATCATGGATAGTCTGCCCCACAGCACAGCTCCACAGCTGCCCTCCCCCTGCATGGGAGCTCAGCCCAGTCACCAGCCAGGGCAGCACTTTGGTGACCAGAGACAGGGCACTGGCATCTTGTCAGTTCTATTACACTCATTTCTCGCTTTCCTTATGGACTAAGCCAGGCTTGGCAATTCCCTGGTGTAGAAGACACGTGGTATTCATGATAAACCAAGTGCTTCCGAAGAGCAAACCGTTTCCCTGCACTTACCCCCCTCTCCCTGCAGGGCCCAGCCGCCCATCCCCAGCTGGGAGCGGTGCTGTTCACACTGGGTAACCAGACCTGCGGCAGAGGAGGGGCCCAGCTGAACGGCCGCTGCCCTGCCACCCTCGCCCCATCATCTGGAGATCCAGTGTGTACCTCGCTCAGCAGGCACGCAGCCATCTGCTCCCAGGGCTGCTGCCAAGCACTGAGCAGCCTTCCTGCCCTCGGGAAAACTCGCTGCCTTCACTGGACTAACACAGGCTGAGAGCTAATGATACAGGATGCTTCTCCACAAAATAAATTGAGAGTATGGTTTTTTTAAATACAGCTAAGCTGTACATTAACTTCTGTAAGAGCAAAGCCTTTCAGAGGCCAAACAGCCACCCCCGTGGGGCTGTGGCTCAGAGAAGGTTGCCAGCCCCATGGGCCTGTTCCTGCCTGGGAGGGTAACACGTGTGCGGATGGGCCCTGCTGACCTGCAGCCAGACACCAGCAGGAATGGTTTAGCAGCACATGGAAAACAGGCACCCTGGACACATCTGATCCCACAACAGCACTCTGGTTTACACACACCTTCCAGGATTTCCAGCCTCAACCACATCACAGAGGGAAACATCTTTGGTATTGCAATGCTGCTTTACAAGATTTTTGAAGTATTTCCATTCTGCACCAGAACAATACCAGACCTTCAAAGGGAGAGGAAAGGAAGGGGGGGGCGGAGCCTTCACATAGTTAACTTTGTCACATGCAACAAGCACACAAACAAAAAACAATTATTGTACTCAATTCTCTCAGACCCTCCCTACAATTCACCCTGGTTTTGAGAACGTCCTTGGTAAGTTTGATCAGAAAGGACACATTCCCAGACATTTCCAGTTGTCATAAATGGAGCGTTTTTCCAAGGAAACTGCAGGGGGTAGGAGGAGGGCGGGGGGGCAGAGGGGAAATATCCAGTTTTAATAATAACACAATCCTCAGTCTAAGTCTGTTTGTTTAGGGGAGATACCCAAGCAGTCACTTGGCACTGCTTTTTCCACAGACACCGTGTCATCACCCACACCTGATTATCCTTCCCCTCACTGCTTTTCCCAAACCCTCCCAACTCAGGAGCTGTGAGAGGTACTGGTGGAGCTGAAAACAGGCTGAACTTTAACCCCTGGAGTCCAAGGCCAGCAACACCCACCCAGAAACAAAGACAACCACAGCAATGAGGAGCACAAGACACATTGTTGCCCCAGAGGCAGCTCTAGAGGCACCCCTGCCAGAGATGGGATCCACAAGAAGTGTTCAGTTCCCTCTCAGATGGACACCCTACAGCGGCTAAAACCAAGGAAGGACATATTTAGTTCTCTCCTGGGCTGCTCCCCCCACACAAAGTGAGCTCAACTGCAGGTGCTCCAGCCCCTGTAACTGTGGGTCTGGGGGAGGTGGGGGTACATTAATTTTATAATCAATTATTTGAGTATTTGAGTTATTTGCAATTCATTGAGGGCAAGAACCAGCAGCTCCCAATGGCCATCACCTCAGGCAGGGCAGTGAGTCACTCTGGCCGTAACCAGGGAGGAGACACAGCAGAGAACGGGGACCAGGAAAAAGAGACCCACAGGTTGGAATGAGAACAGATTGAACAAAACCAGCGTTAGTACCAATATAAAACACAAAGCTACACTCACCCCAGGGAACATCCAGCAGCCACAACCACCAGGAAGCACCCTCAGGAGCAGGCTGGTGAGCAAGACCCTCCAGTTAGAGGAGGAGTTCCACCTCCTTTTTTATACTGAGCACAATTATGGGATGGGTCACACCTGGAGCCAGCTTGGGGCAGCTGTCCTGGCTTGTGCCCCTCCCAGGGTTGATGGGAAGCTGTTAGTGGCCTGCAGACCCTGGCTGGTCCAGGATTCTGTCCCAGCCAAACCAGGACAAGGGCAAAAGCTACACATGAAGAGCATTTAAGAAGACAATTAGGTCCGAGTCAAAATAAAGGTAGAAGAAAAGAGTATCCAGACTTGTCACCTAAATGACATTTTAGATAGCTTTAAATAAAACTTTCTGCAGGTTTTGTACAGCTCTTAAAGTAAGGTGTAATAACACCTACAGCTGCTGTTCATGCCTTTAAAACCATCACAGCAGCTCACACACAGCTTTGGTGATACCCAGCTCCATCTCCTTGTCAGTGGAACAAACGGGTGCGTGCAGCCTAAGTTCTCAGTGATCTGTTTGGAAGGATGATCTGAGCTGACAGCCATCACACTGCACAAACCAACAACACTGTTACTCCACTGTGTACACACACACACACCTCTGAAGAGCATACACAAGAAATACACACATGGTCCTTCAGTCTAACACTCAACAGATACATGATACAAATGTCAAGCAGCAATTTTGTTCTGTTCCCTGGACAAATAGAGACATTGGGACTATTGGTGAATGAGACCAAGAAGCTGCTGGTTGTGCAGGTCCTGTGGCCCTGGAGCCATAGAGGAGGTAGCAAAGGGCTGATTTCAGCTTGAGCATTGCTGGATTCTCCATCCCCCATTTCCCACTCTGCTGTGGGAGGAATACCTGGATGGCCACAGTAGGAGCAGTAACCACCTCACTTCAACGTGGAACCTTATGCTGCAATACAGCCACAGTGGCACGTGGCCTTTGAAATACTCAAGCATGGAGCTGCAAGTAAAGAAAAAAAAAGTCTTTTAATCTTTAAATCTCTGCGCACTTTTAGTGCTAACACTGGCTTACTGTAGGTTGTGGTGTGGCAGTTTATATTTGATATCATCTGTCAGTTACCCCAGAAGAATCAGAATCTATAGAGTGCATCAGTAAAGTTTTACATTTACTTTACCATAGTATTTAAATAAGACACCAATTTTTTTTATGTCAGTGATTGCCATAATTTACAATAAAACATTAATATGAAAGGAATTAAGGAAACTAGAATGTGATATGAATACCAGAAAAAATACAAACCCCAACACTACAAGAGTGGAAACATCTCCCAAGGGACTGAGTGAAATCTCTCATCCCTTGATTGCTGTAATATTTGGTTGGACAAGCCCTGAGAAGCCACCTGAGGAGGGCAGGGGAATCCTGTAATACACCGTGGGATGGACTGACATGATTTGCCCACAGCAACCTTTTCGGTCTTTAACAGAGGTAATTCTGTGGTGATCTGGTGGCATATTGTTGGTACAGCAATTAATGCATAAACACTTAGCTCTGACATTTCTTACCAGCTAAGTATAAGTTTCTACCAGGCTGCTTCCCTGCAGCATTTGGCCAAGTGAGCCCATTTGATCAGAATGTAATTTATTGCACACTGGAGCTCAGCAGGTGTGATCACTGGAAGTGACAGATGAACAATTGGCTGTTTGGGGAGCTAACAAGCAGTCACATTTACAGAGGTGGATGAAGACCACACCTCTAATGCAAACGCTTGTGAGCGGTTTCCAACTGCCCTGCAGATCCCAAGGGCTGGTAAGCCTGGGGCCAGCACTCACTAGCCTCCTGATCCCATGGGAGCTCACTACTCCCATCAACAGAGCTTCTAAAATACCAAGTCAGTCTTGTCCTGCCAGGAGAGGTTCAGGCTCTCAACAGTGCAGCCCAGCACAGACTTCAGCTGGCTCACAGCAGCAGTGGGTACCATGCAGCTATAACAGCATGGGCTGCAGGAGTAGAAAACAGCTGAATAAATGCTTAGGGACCTGGCCCAGAATGGCTGCAGGTGATTTAACACCTCCTTTGACAGAAGCACAAGCATGTTTGTATAAGCCCAGCTTTTGAGACACACTCCTAAGCCAAGACCAGCAGCCTAGGCTGATTTTCAGAGTGCCACATCAGCTGGAGATACCTCTGACTTCAAAAAAGGGTGTCAACAGATTAAAGTCTGGGTACACCAGTGATTAGTAACGCTACCTTTGAGTCATTTGGGGTTTTTCTACACTTGAGGTTCTGGGTGAAATACATTCCCAGTTCTAACACAGCTGCTTTTAGGTGCTAATTCTGCCCAGCAAGTGCTCTGCAAGCAGGAGGTGCCGTGTCCCTGTTAAGTGCACAGCAGCAACTGATTCAAACTTATTGCTGTGAGGGAAGAAATAAACTTGCATAAACGTAGCTACAGAGCTTTACAGTTCACAAATGCCCAGAAACGGAAGGCAGAATTGCTTCTAAAACTACCCAGGAGACAGCAGACTGTTCCAGGAGCAGACTGCAAGATAACGCAGCTAACTGGTGCTGTGGCCTTATCATAAATTTACCAGGAGACAAATGCACTTCCTATGGACCCTTGCTAAATCTTTAAACAAACATTTTTGCAATCTTCTCCAGCCATCTCCAGATAAACTCATTCCTTTACTATTGCACCAGCTAAAATGGGTATAACCAAAGGCAAAATGTGTTCAACAAGACCAAAGCAATAACAGCACAGAAGATAGACAAGCCCGGAGTACGGCCCAGAAGCTATCACAGGTTCAGCACGAAAATCTTGGTTTATATAAACAGTGTAGAATTTAATAAAAGTAAGGCAAGTAGCAGCGTTTTTACTTACATTTCAGTTTCTTAAATACCTAAACAAAAAATAGGCTCCGAAGACCACTTAAAGGTTTCTCCCCATTTGCCCCTATTAAGCCAAGGAATAAAATCAAGCAGTAAAGCAATTGAGATGCATTAAGATACTAGGACATGAAAGAGCCAAAAATGTCTTTAGACACTGGAAATTCCTGCAGAGAGGGCTCCCACTGGCAGGATTGTACTTAACGGGAGCCTAAATCAAGACGTAGGGCTCTAACAGGCTGTAACCCAGATCCAACAGGCATTCAAGCCAGAAAAGCAAGGGCTTTTCTTTAATTCCAGTAAAACCAGCCTCTAAGCAGAGCTGACTCAAGCATCCTTAGCAATGTAAGTACCAATACAGAAAGAAATAGGGCCAGGTTCCTCCTGCTACCAGAGCAGGTAGGACAAAACTGGGATGAGAGCAGTTTAGTGTTTGAGGGGAACAACTTTTTATCCCCCCATTTGTTTTCCATTACCTTGTTTTTCTCAGCCAACAGCTGCTTTCAACCCACACATCCCCACAGCTCCCTCAGCAGCAGCCGCTGCCACTTTCACCAGGCCTGACCCCGGTGCAAAGCCAAGTAGGCAGCACCCTCCACTTTGCCTATGCCTAAAATTAGGCCGAAGTATAAGCAGAGGAATAATACAGACATAACTGCTATTTTAAGGAAATAATTTGAAGAAAGGAGGCAGAAATACAGAAGACAGGAAAGAGAAAAAAGACTTTAAACCCTAAACCTTACCTTTTGGAGTAGCTGAGCAGCAGGCCCCAGGTCCACCCTGAGGCCCAGCAAAGGCAGCACTTCATTTCCAGCTGGGCCTAAAGAGCCAGGATTTCTGGTTATCTCAGTATTTCTTACATGCACCAGTTTAATACAAAATACAAACTCTCCCTTGGACCAGGATGGAAACAGTTCTTTTTGAAGACAAGCCTATGAACTCAAAAGTCAGAGCAACAAAATGTGAATGGGAAATGGCTGTTCACCAGGACAGCCAGAAGAGAAATCCCATGGCTTTGTGCCTCACCATCAGGCAAAGCAGCCACAAGACAGCTGTTTAAAACAGGATTCTGTATCACAACAGCTTGTGCAGAACAGCCACAACACACCAGTAGATCCTTAGTATCTAGAAGAGAGACAGGAACTCAGAGAGAGCAACTCCTTCCACCAGTAACACCACCCTGCACTTACCTGCCCCAGGAGACAGAGCAGCTCGAGGCCCTCACAACCAAAGGAAAGGGAACTTCAATTAGAATAGTCTGATACACACACACACACTCAGCAGCTATCTGCAAAACATAGTAAAGAAACACCCTACCTCAGATACTGTGCAGCACTTGGCTCAGCTGAGAGCAGCAGTCCTCCTGGTTGCTTCTCTGCCACACAGCAGCAGAACTCTCTAGAAAGGAAGCAAGTAGAGACCTTTAAATGAGCAACTCATGAGGAGCAAGTGTGGACAAGGTGGGGTTCCAATCAGACCTGCTAGAGAAGGCAGAGTCTCTGTTTATGGAGAGCTGGGCAGCTGCTGGGAGAGGACCTTTATTCATTTCACCTGAGGGCTGAGCAAACCCCTCCTGGTCCCACCCCACCCCACCCCACCCCAGCTGCACCTTGGATCCGTGTCCTCCCTGTCTCCATAAGAGATGTGCTACGTTATTCACTTGTTTGGCTTTTTTTCCTGATATTGATCTGAGAGTATTTTTGCATTTGTCTTTCCAGAGCCCCTAGGGGAGAGTTCCTTGCAATTTAAATATATATTGCTTTTGCTTTTAATGATTTTTTGTGAGATACATGTTTTCTTCTGCAGCCTCTTGCTATGTTATGCTGATCTACTTTATAACCACTGTTTCTAAACAGGGCATGAGATGTTTTTTTACTGGCCTTATACAAATGGCACGTTCCAAGTTGAGCTGAAGACGTGACTCGCCGAGGAAAGTAGTGCCATGAGGTCAGTGTTCTTACAGAGCTTTAAAGAAGACAGATAAAACAAACTCAAAGAAAAATCATGGAACTGAACCTTATTCGCAGCAAGAGAACTTAAAAAGCTGACCAAACACAGCAGAATAAAACTGAGATCACATAGTCAGGACTTGGTTTAGGTCCTCGAGTACCCACAAGAACTGTACAAATGTTTCTGAGGCCTCATTAAGTGTTAACCGCTTCAATAAAAGCTGTGAAAGGGAGCTGAGACACAGATTTTATGGACCAGATCTCCATGGTTTTACACTGCTTTTAAGGAGATAGTTCCCACACTCACAGGCAGTTAAGTCACAGTTTTATTTCATGTGAAGATAGCCAAGGCCAGCAGGTTCAAAGGCAGGTACACTGACCTCTGCGTGGTGATCGACCTGCTCCTTTCCTGGGTGAAGCTGCAGAAGAACCAAGGTTGAGAGGTACATTCAGGTTCTCACAGGGGCTGCACTGGAGATGGCATTCACTGTTCAGGTGAACTAGCTGCTAAAATGCACCCCAAAAGCTGTCTCCAAAGTCTTCCCTCAGAAACTGCAGCACCTACATTCTCACTGGCTGCTCTTCCCATTCAAACAAAAGCAGAAATCTCCATCCCATCGTTAATCCTTGACTGCACATCTAGAGCTGAGTATCTCGGGGCTGGCAGAAAACCCTGCATGTCACTCCTCAGTGTTTGAAATCCAACATCTCCTGGGATGGCAAAAGAATCTCAGTTTTAGTACCATGATACATTGTTAAGACAACCTCATTTAGTATAAGAGAGACTTTGTATTATGAATAGTTTCTGAATCCTCCACTTTGCAGTGATGTGAAGAGCCAGGAGCTTGCCCATAAATGATACTAAAGCCGCTCATTGTATCCAAAGCTCAATATCCTGTCTTTGTGAACCAGGTGTGTCCACATGGCCCTGGAGCCACTAAGGGGAAGCTTTACCTGAGCTGCTGTAGGGGCACAGGCCAGGCTGCAAAGTGCTCCTGAGCAGCAAAGTAATCCCAGGCAGAATTCCTCTCAGCCACAGCCAGCTTCCTCAGCTACCTCTGTGAGACAGGATTTTGCAGTTTCAGGAAAAATGCTTCCACGTGTTGGGCCCAGGCTTTCTCTACGTTCTGTTGGCTGCTGACTCCAGTGTGCATCCTCTTTTCTTCCATCAAACCCAGCACTGCTCCTGGCTGGATGCTTCTCAGTTCTTATGTCAACTCCCCACCTCTTCTCTGCAGGCTGCCGAGGGCTGTGATCCCAGTGGGCCTCCCTTCCCAGATGGCACTGCCATGGTAACTTGGTTCTGTGTAGAAAGCCATGTCTCCACGTTAGTATCCCCATTCCCAGTGCCTGAACTCAGGTAAGATTTTTGTTTTCCCGTATAATGAATGGGAAGAGGCATGAGCTGAGATCTGTAATCTAGGAAATACTGCTCTGGAGTTTCATGGTCTGTCCTTTGCCACCTGGGCCAGGGAATTATTTAGTAGCCTCTGCACACTTTTCTGATTAGTCTTCTGTACTCAACTCCTCCTAGTTTTGACCCTCTATGCAAAGATCTGGGACATTTAGAGACATACAATTATGAACACCCTTGCCCCATCTCGACCTGAGGGCAAGCACGGAGCAGAACTGATCACTCTCATAGTCACACATGAGCCCTCTGTACCCTGTGGAGGGAACATCACCCCTGCCAGAAGGTCTGTATGGAATACCTGAATACTTTAAATACTTCCCAGTATTTAAAGTCATGGGCATAATGGATCCTGCCCATGGATGAGAAGAGTTGGGCAAGTACATGATCTTTTGTGATCTTTAGTAGCCGTGTTTTCACTAGCTACTCCCAGCTTTGAATTACTTATGTACAACCCAAAATAATTTAGGTAATGTGCAGTTAGAAGTAAACTGCTTTAGTAAACTGGAAGTAACAACAAAAAAAATCCACATAAATGGATTGTTATCCATTTTTATTTTTGTTTCACTCAGCACAGTTTAAGTGTTAAAGCCAGCTATGAGCCTTTTGAAAAATATTATTCTTAAAGATTATATTCTGTATTTATATTTATCAACTTTGAAAAATAAGACATCAGTATGAGGTTATTTCCTGTCTACCCAGAAAATCTCACATTGTAGAAAAATTGTTAATTCATCTTTGTTCAAGACATCCCTCTCCCCCTTCAGTTATCCCCAGAACTCCCCAGGAGGGACGTAACACTTCAATCCCATCTTTTTAACTTGCCTGATTTACATAACTCTAATGATATTTAAGTGCCTTTGGCTGCACTTTCCCTTCCCTTCTCTGTTTCTGTACTCCCAAACTCTCAAGGCAGATGAAGTAACAGTTGGCAGTGTCTTGCTCACGACAGCATTGCCTGTGCCGTGCTCACATCACGCCGCCGTGGCTGCAGCTGCCCCAGCACATCCCCAGCCCTCCTGTGAATTCCAGTTTTCCTTTGGGAAGCCCCTTCTGACTAAGTGTCCTCCCCAAAAGGGGGAAAAGAGCTGCTCCCTGCATCATCCTCCCAGCAGCAAGGGCTGGAGGAAAGCTGAGCGGGGCTGCAGATCAGGCCAGTTCTGCTTCAGGCCTGACCTCTCCCCTTGAATGAGTGATGGGGACATGTCCCTTGAGCACCACCCACACCAGGTATGAGAAGACACAGACATCACTGCTCAACAAGACCAGGGAAGAGAAAAATTACAACAAACCATGATAGATTATAACAGGACTGAAGAGATGCAGAACAGGACAGATCTGGATTTGAGGACAGGATTTATAGGCCAGGGATGTGCAGATGTGGAGATGAAGGGTCAGTAAATCTGTGTGACCTTCAGCTGTGCTAATCTCACTCACTCCCTAAGGTGAAGTGTGGGGTGGCCATCCCAAAGCATGTCGTTCAGGGAGGGACACATATTTCCATATTCACAGTCATCAGCTGGTGTCTGGCCTCCCTTGCTATTCAGCTTTGCTTTCTGTTCCTCCTTGGCACACTGTCACATTCCCTTTTCTTTCGCTTTGCTTTTCTCTCTGTACACAAAGGAAATTGAAGTTTGGGAAGCAGCAGTAGCCGTTTTTCTTCACTGCTTCCCTGACAGCCCATGTGGGGAAGGAAGAAGCAGAAACCAGTTCCCTCTGTCAGCCCCAGAGTTGTGCCAGCAGTCACACATCTAGACAATTTCTGCTCTTTCTGAAAAGAAGCTGAGTTCTCCCCGCACACCCAGCCAGGAGATGTGGGTAACAGCCCTGCCTCACCAGCCCTGCTGATCCTCTCTCAAGTGATGATTTCCAAATGAGTGTGTGGACCACTCCTGATTAAACTGTTTGAAATGCCAAGCAAAACACCCTCAAAAGTGCCTAAAATCTATTTGAATCCATGCTGTCATGGATCCATGAGATGTACCCTTAACAGACAGCAACTACCTGCATGTCCCCGGTTATCCCTGGATCACCTACACTCTGATCTCCACAACTCGTATTTTAAAATAGAAGCATTTTCTGCATTTCTATCTCCCAAATGAAACCTTCCTTGTGACAGCAGATGGCCAGATGCTGCCTGGGTGCAATGAGCAATTCTAATGTCCAGAAGCAGAACTTTGTCAAGGAAGAGCACCCTGAATAGAAATACCAAACTTTCTCCCACCTTAGACTTCCTCACACCTATTGAGAGTAAATACAAGCCATCTTCACAACTTTCAAGTAATCCTAAAGCCTCCAGCACCCCCATCTGGCTTTCAAAGCCGTGGGGCAGCCTCTTCCACGCAGCACAGTGTTAGTACCACGTTGTCTGACCCCACACCCATCTCACTCCCCACCACAGCTCACAGCTCACAGAGAACAGTTTCTGGACGAAGAGAACATTTAAGCACCTAGAGATAGAGATAGAGATAGTGGCTGGATCTCTGCTGGCCATACAGTTCTGCCCCAAATGTGCTTTCACCTCCTCAAACAAAAAAGATAAATACTCTGAAATTGTATGGACCCTGTAGTCTTATTTCTTCTAAAAAAACAAAAAGAACAAAAGAAATCATCTAGTTATTATTCCAGGAACTGGCTAAATTCCATCACATTCTACTACAACACCCCTGTATTTCCATTTAAAGAATTGTTTCTCCTTCATGTCCAATCCCCAGTTTTTAAGCAGCTGCTGTAGAACACAGCAGAAGTGGATGCTCAGCCTTAAGGATGGGGAGCGAAGAGAACTTAGTGAGAAAATGCTTAAACCCCCCTGGGATGAATGTTACCGTAGAACTGGAAGAGTCAAAAGTGTTTCTAATAGTTTGTAATTAGGGAGAAGAATTTTTTATTTCCTTTATTTCATTTTCATCTTCCCCAATCACTTTTGTTCTGGGAACTGTAGCATCACACAAGCCCAGCAGGACAAACTGTTCTTGGGAAAAACTCATTTATTCTCTCATCTCTGACAAGCTAAGATGGAAGGATTAAGTGATGATCCTCTGATCTTCCTTCTCCCTTGTCTGCACGCATACACTTTGCTCTTGTAGCTTGCTGACCAGTCTTCAAATATATTGCTTGAGTGGCCCCATTCCATTAGGGAGCTGACATCTCCCGCTTTGGAGTGTTATTAATATCAGTCCTTGAAAGCATTTAACCAATGACAATCTAACATTAGCTCACAATGGGATTTAAAGACATTACGGTTCATTAATTTGTGGTTTAATGCTGGCTTCCTCCAATCTGTTGTCCTTTCTCATTACAAGCGGCAGAAAAACAAGCTATAAAGTCCCCAGTATCCTGCAGAAAATGCTGCATAAGGGCTTCATTTATTTATTTATCAGTATGATTTAAACATAAAAATCCTGTCCCTGTTTTGCAAGTCAGTTGTCAAAGAAAACTGCTGGAACTTCTGGTAGATACTATTTTTGCTTCACTTGTCCTCTTCTTACACACTTTTTTCCTGCACAGGCAATTTACGTGTTATATTTTCTTCTCCTATAAAATCTCAGTAATATATGAGAAACGTAACACATATTTCAATCAAGCTGAATTGAAAAGAGGAATCATGTTATTTAAACTTTTTGAGAGGATATTCCTGAGGAGGAGGAGGAGGACAGGTCCACATGTACAACTGATTGAAGAAACACAGACAGAATGATGTTCAGTTCTGTCATACCCTAGTTCAGCTGTATTAAAACCCAATGCAAGTGAGTTTTAATTGGTGAAAGAAAACAGAAGGAACAGAAATATGTCCAAATGTCTTGCTTGGAAGTTGGAACACAATATTTCATGGCCTCATTTCACGATCTGAATGTCACAGTGTGGCTGCTGGCAGGGGCTGGGGGCAGTGTCCTGGGCTGTGTTCATGGCAGCACAGACAGCAAACCACAGGGAGGACATGGTGGTGTTCCAAGATCAGAACGAGGATGGATCTACCCTTCACTACAAAGTGTCCTTTTTTTTTCTTAATCTTAATGTCTTCATTAAGTTTTGTGTATAATAGCTGTATTAAAGTTTTGGAAGTAAAAGCTCTCTACTTGCTTCAGTTTTGCAGTGTTTGAATTCTGGGGTTAATATTCTTATATTATAAAAGGTACAAAGGAACACCAGAGGTGGTTGTATGGCCTGGCTTTAACCCCGTGGCAGCTGAGATGTTAGGATGTTCATATGAGTGTTAGCAGTGACAGTCATAGGCCCTGAGACAGAACATGATCCCTGAACGTTATTTAAACGTAGCCAAGATTTTTTTTTAACCTAGTATTAAAGCATAAATCAGAAAAAATTCAATGTGACTTATAAATACATTTAAAACATATTTTATATTTAAATAAGCCCCTAAACGGATGTAAATCAGTGCTGCCAAAGCTAAATAAAGGTAACATTTTGATGGGAGCAAGGAGTTTATTCAGCAAGACTTAGATGTCAATACAAATATGAATGGTGACATGGAACATTTGTTTAACTCTGTACCATTCATAATGTGTCAACTCTGCTCAGACCTTAAGTTGCTCCACAAGAGATCAATAAAGTGCATGGCTTAATGGAAATGCTTTTTTCTAATAAAAAGAAGCAGAAGATGTTTGTGGGCAACCTGGGGCAATCTCTTAGGTCTGCCAGTGCCTCAGCAAGAACGGACTCTAATACAGGTTTCATTGCCTTTACTGCTGTTTTTCTTGCTGTTTATCGTCCCCTGTTCTGATTGAAAAACACAGGTGTGATGAATAATTTATAGCAGTACACATTTACTCTTCCAGAAAATGCAAATCCTAACTGTGTCTATACAGGTGATAAAATGGGGAAACAGATAGGCTAAAAAGAGATATATAGCAAATGCTTCACCAAAATTCCCAGCCAGCCATCCTTCATAGCTGTCCTGCACTGCTATCACACACCACTAATGCTTTAAGAGACAGAGCTACTCAGATCCATCACCACAGATGCTGTGACCAGGCCAATCTCCTTTAAAGTCTATGGACGTAGCAAAGATGAGACTGTAAAAGGGGAATTTTTATTTGATGTTTAGTAAAGACCTGAGAAGAGACTACAGCCAAGGTCCTAAATAACAGGCGATGTTCCCTTCCCCCTAACACAGCCCACAGAGTGGTTTATTTGTGGGTGACTCTGAAGGTTATTTTCTATGAGAAGGAGATGAATACAGAAGAAAAAGAAGGAAAAAAAAAACCCCCAATCTGTTCTGTGTTTGCTCGAATGTATAGGATGCTCAAAGGCAGGCAGGCATGAAAAACATAAAAAGCCCAGTCACGGAGCCACAGAGTCAGGTCCACAGTGAGGACCATTGCAAGGCTTCTCAACACCTTGGTCAGACAGCCCAAATACACTGTAGTCTGCAGAAACAGGACAATGCATCAACAGATAGTTATTTTTGGCAAGTGCTGTTCCTTTTATCTACCTAGGAACCATTTTAATCAACCCTTCTCAATCTCTCCTGGGTTTATAGCACTCTCAAGTGTTTGGTGCAAGCCAAATGCTCTTCCACAGGCTTCATACTAAACTGCCTCCCTCGTGTGTTAGAATGATTCTGATTGTTATCTGACAGCCCCATAAACCTTTTTAGTATCCTAGGAAGCAAGTTCATTTTCATGTGGAAATGAGGGTAAGGCAAGCGAGGGCCCATCACTTATTGAAGTACAGATCACTGTTCATCCTCAGTGGTCCCTTGCAGCAGTCAAGCTGTACTTGACTTTTCCTGCTTCCACAAATCATTTTTTTTCTATGTCCCAGTCTTCTTACACCAAATTCCTCCAGACACCAAAAATGTCTGGATGTCACACACAGCCCAGGTCTGTCACAACAGTTACTAGCCCTAGATCTTTATGATGGTGCAACCTCAGTATTCATCTCCCACCAGAGACTAGAAGTGTAATGTGCTTTTTTAGAGAGAAGCATTTTTTAACTTCAAACTAATTACTGATTAAAGAGTAGATAGGAAAACGCTCCAGTAAATTGATCCATTTTAATCAGATGCAGGCTAGAGAAATATGGATTATTCAAGCTTAGTTGATGTTTACATTGGAAATAAAATGCAAGGTTTGTTACACATCTAGAGTCAAAAAGGTTCCTCAATGAGAAAACGTTGTTACTTGCAATATTAACAGGGCTTGTTCAATGAGTATTCTATTGATTCCTTCCTGTAAAAGCCAATTCAGAGTACTGGAAATAGGGAATTAAAGCTTACTTTATCTTGCTGACTCAGATCTGATCAGTCTGGTACCGATTCAGCCATTGCGACCAACCTAATTTTGTGCACATAAAACTTCAACAAAAAAAAGATGTATTAACTTTATCATTCATTTCCACAAACGTCAAAGAATTAATACTTTGTATTTTTATGGTACCTCCTATTCAAGAAGTACTTAGCGATGGCAAGACAAATACATTAAATCTTGTATTTTCTCTGTGATTTAGGCATCGTGCAAGGAGGAATACTAAAGAAAGCTCAAGGGCCTGTTGAAGGTTCTTTAAGGTGCCTGTAACAGCATCAGGAACAGCCCTCGCACATCCTGACACCCCCCTCTGTGCTTCTCCTGCCAGGTCACCCTGTCTGAAATTCTGTTATCTCTGCTTCTGTGCAACCTGGAAAACATCCAGTGAGGAAATTCTCTGCGTCACAGAAAAACAGACACTGGGATATAAGGGTGAGAAGCGAGGTCTATGAGCTTCCTGCTGGCTTCCCACCATGCCACATTCAGCTTGCCCCTGCCCTCCACTGCAGTGAATTAGTGACCACGTGTTCCCTAATGCCCCATGTGAATGGATGATTGAATGAGAAAAATGTAGTCGCGCATTTGGGATGTTAAGTGACTGGAGAATCAAAAGTAAAGTGACTGGAGAATCAAAAGTAAAAAAAAGAATAATTCAGAGGAGAAAGTAAACAGTGAATGAAGGGAGTATGAAGAGGATTTAAGAGTTCGAGCTTCTTTTCATCCAGGATTCCTACACAAGCAACGTTGACTTAAATGCTCTTAGGTCCGTTTTGTTAACAAATCTACAGGCAAGATGCAACAGAGTTAAAGATCAGAATTATCTTCCAACCTTGGGATCGTGCTAACAGTGACTTGGTATCCACACAGCAGCCCAGGATGTCTTCGTCCCCCCTGGGATGAAGCATTAGGCTAGGACACTTTCAGGACTGTAATGTGTCTGAAAGATCTGCCTGATGCTGCAGCAAACCCCAGAACTATGTGGTCAGGGGCAGATGAACATCGTGAGGCAGATGCCTTAAGGAATACAAAAGGAAAGTTCATTTTAAAAGCAATACTTACTCGTTTTTATACTGCATTTATACAGCTGGGAAAATATGTAACACAGTATTTATGACCACTAAAATTCTTCCTTAAAGTAAACTGCAGAAACGGCTAAAAAGATAATGCATCCATGCAATAAATAAAGCAAGAAAACCTGCAAGCTCTTCTGCTTTGCAAAAAAAAGTTCACATGAAGCAGGCAAAGGAGAAAAAGAGACAGGCAATAAAAAAGGTGACAGGGAAAGGAAAGGGAGTACCTGAAAAGGCATTAGAAGAGGAAATAAAAGTGGAAACAGTTTGAGAAAAGAACCCCAGGGAAGAGGAATAGTAAGTTTTGGAATGAACCTTCTCCACAGATAGTTTGTCTCAGGAGACATCAGCTCAGTGAGGAGGCTCAATGAATGGCCGGAACCTACTCCAGCTCTAGGAGAGGAAGGGAAATAGGAGTAAGGGAAATTATTCAAAACTTTTGATCCACAAGGGCAGGTCTGAGTCAAGATTGTAACCACCTTCTGCATCCCAAATAGAATATGCCAGAACTTTCTGCTAGAAATATGAATCTGCAGAGCTCCCTAGATGTTTAATTTAAAATTAAGCTACAGCAATTACCATTCCATTTCCCTCTTACGAGTCAGAATAACAATTACGGATCACCAGGTTGAATATGGTTTACTCGACCCCTATTATCAATGAGGATATCAATTTCATAACCACACAGGAAACACCACCACTTTCAAAAGGCAATAACCAATTTAGGCATAAAAATGAATCAAAATATGAAAACATCAAAATAAAAATACAAAGATTCACGATGTACTATTTCTGGCTCATTGGATGATTGTTTGCCTTTCTGTTATGATTTCGAATGGTTCTAAATGTCGGGCTGTCCCTCCTGATTGCTCACGTCTTCAATAATGACTTTTCTATAAATTGCAAGTATGAAATTCCCATCATTTCCTTGGTAATGAGGTCTAATGACTGCACCTTAGGGCCGCACAAGATTTTCTAGACTATCTCGTACAAATGCAGATACACAGTTTGCCTCTCTCTTACACATTCCTAAACACAGAAAGAGGCTTTGCTTACTTCCCCCAATAGATTTAACAGATCTTCACACTACTACTAGTGAGAAACTTTGGCACCAAGTCATGGTCTGGTCAGTGAATCCTTGCACATCACTTACATGAAAAACAGGGTCACAGAGAGGTTCAGTAACTTGCCTGTGCTGCCATGAACACTCATCTTTGTTGAAATGGGTCTGCCTGGTCCTGGGTCCCCAGGTGTACCTGCTGTGAAGCATCTCATCTCTTGTAGACTTCTAATTATCTAAATGTAATTAATGTTGAAAAACTTTATCAAACTCTGGATTTGACCATGAAGAAAACTGAACATCTTCAAGGTGATTCAAGGATTGTGTGTAAGCAGGTCACTGGTTGACCTGTAGAAGACAGTGACAACAAATTAATATACATGATGGATACTCAGTTTTAAAAATATAGATGTTCTGGAATCCTTGATATACCAAAAGCATCACATGGAGCTAGTTCTTGCCATAATTTCTGTAAGAAGCCAATGCAATGTTATTATCAAATATGCAAATGGGACCTTTATCAAGGCTAGAAGACAAGGTACATTTCATCTCTGGCAGTGAATAGCTTCTGTACATCTTTGCATTTATTAATTTATTCATTCGTTCACTATCAGATGCTATCCTCTGATAAACTAGGAATACACAGCTAAAAGTCAGAGACACTGAAATTGCACATGTTGATAGTGTCCTTATTTATGCTGCTTACCTGATAGAAGTAGAATCACAGAATCATTTAGATTGGAAAAGACCTCTAGGATCATCAAGTCCAACCTTTGTCCACAATTTCCCTGACCCCTAGACCATGTCTCAAAGTGCCACATCTACTTGTTCTTTGAAGACCTCCAGGGATGGTGACTCCACCACCTTCCTGGGCAGCCTGTTCCAATGCCTAACCTGAAGGCAATAAAAATTAAAGAATTCAAAACAATTACACATAACACAGGTTTTTTCACTCTTTTTCCACTTCTGTCACACAATATTATATATTATTAATAAAAATAGTGGTGGTTAATACTAACCTCATTCCACATTCACTGTTCTCAAAGCTTTTTACAGATATGACCGTTTGTTAATTCATAAGCAGCAAACACATCTGGTTGACCTGCTTGGTTCAGTAAAAGGCAAACACTGCCCAGGTCCTGAGAGTAGGGATGACTTTGAGAAGAGTATGAAGAAGAATGTCCAAAATAAAATGATGGACAAGCTGAACCATGCATGAGGAACCTCATGACATAATAACAACTAAAAAGTAAATTAAAACAAGGCTTGATGACAACATTTTGGCATCAGTGTAATTCTTATCTAAAAACCTCACCAAACGGGAAGAAAAAGTCAGAAGGGTTTTGTTCACCAGTGTGCATTTGGCTTGACCCACTTCACAGGGACTTGAGTGAATAAACCTGCAGTAACTTTGTTGGGCTGCCGGTGGTTCCACGACACAGCCGAGACGACCCCGTTCAGCATTACTCCTAAGAGCAACCATGTCTCCTCCACTCTCAGCCATGTCCCCCCCACCTCCTGCTTGCCAGCACTGATCACCCAATCCTCCCTTTATAAAACATGCGTGTTCTGAAAGGGAAATCGGAACTCTTCGATTTGTTCCTAATGAGTTTAGCTCCCTCAAGCAGCTCATTGCGGGATACTGAGAGAGACTCAATAACGAGCCTGAATGTTCCTCAAGAGGCTTGTAAGAACTAATCTAGTTTTACCTCCAATTCTTAACTCTATTTCTTAAAGTTTGGGAAACTTACTCAGTTCATTCCTACCTCAAACATAGCAGCTGAAATAATGTTTTCCTTGTTTCAACAGATCTGGACGTACTGCAGAGACCTGCTAAGTGATGATTTTACTAAGGCTGAGTTTCAGATTAAACTTAGCTACAACTGTACATATGAAGATTTTAATGAATTGATATGAAATGTATTAAAATGTGCTAGTATAATTTAAATTCAATTCAATAATTGGATTGGAACTTGGGAATATTAAAGGGAAAATACATGACTTGTTAAATTAATGCTGCTTCCAATGATAACTTCTAAATTAAACCTTTGCCCCTGAGTTTTCATTTTGCTGCTCCTTCTTTCCATTTCCAAAGGTGACAACCTTATTGCACAGATGCATCTGACCTGCTCTCTCTCTTCGGTCCACACAACAGCCACATTCGAAGTCTCTGTTCCTACCTGTAAGGTGGTCAGGGACCATGAAAGTCCAGGGCCAACAGTCTGCACAAGAAGAGCTCGCTGCCACATGGAGATTTCACCTGTGCAGAAGTCAGAGGGGTTTTTAGCATTCATCATAGAACTGTGCAACCACCTCCCAAAGAACAGCAGACTTACCCCAGAATTCCCATTTTTGCTCAAAGCTCCAGGCACATATCCTGCTCTCAGGAAAGCACGTTATAGGGTGTACATTCAAAGACACAGGCCAACCCTATCAGGATAGAAATAAGGTGCCTGACTTCCATCTCGCCCAGAAAGGATCAGAGAGAAGAAGCATTTGTACCTGACAGTCCTGTTACCAAGCTTAGCCCAGAGGAGCATCAGCTTTGATGAGGATTAACACCAGGTCTAGAGCAGAGCACATTACCATCCCTGGGATTTCAGCTCTGGTCAGGGAAACACACATGGAATGATCCACCTTGCTTTCAGGGAGTCACTGTGCTGCAAAATATACACCGCACAGAGTTAACTGCTGTGTAAGTCTCACACTAACTGGACATTTAGGGCTCAATTTCACCCTCGTGAACAGTTTCCACTCATCTCATTAAAGGAGTATCTGGTTTTAGCTGCACTTAAGCCGCATTTAAAAAGCATTTCATGTTTAGTCAGTTACTTGATACCACAGAGTATTTTTCTCCCTTAAGGGACCTATTCATAAAAAATCTTGTACATAACAAAGCCTGACTTAATTTGTCTTTATGGAAGACTTTAAATTCAACCTTTAATCAGAGGGTATAAAAATATCTTACAAGAGCAAAGAAGAATTATTAAGCGCTGCCAACATTTGGAGAAGCTGAGGTGTGGAGTCTGTAATGGTTTTTTCAGTGTCATGTTTCAAGTCAGTGGAAAAACAGAGACTAAACAGAGGTGTCCTGAAATTCAGAAGCCTTCTATCAGCTACTGAATGACACCGCTTCTCTGTCCCCGTGTGGTCTGCAGCCCAGAGCAGGGGAAGGAATGTAGTCACTTGTGGTGGTCTATCAGGTCACCACCACCCAGCGGGGCCCTCAGTCTGCTCTCAGTATGAGGAAACCTGATGCAGTTTAAGATTCCTTTGTTGCTGACTAAACTAAATCAAATTTACCTTCCATTTGCCATGGGCTAAGTGTGAACTCATAAACGATCCTGCAAGGACAGCACTATGCAGTTCATGAGCAGCCCTGCAAGGCAGGCACTCTGCGGTGACCTGGTGAACCACAAGCACGTGGCTATGAGGATAAACACTTCTTTTCATGAGGTAAACCTCACTTTGCTCAAGAAAAGCAAAAAAACCTTACCAAACCACTGCCATTATTTATATTGACTGATTACTGACTTGCCTATCAGTCAGCACTCTTTTGATCACTGATCTGTTGTCTTTCCAGTGTATAACACACTTATATAATGCTCACATTATATGTACATAACATACACACAAATGCAATGTGTAATGTACCCATCATTGGAATGGGCAGTCCCAGATTTTTTGTGCATCTAGCAGCCTTGCAGAACACAGGGACATTCCAGCAGAGGGCAAATATCAAGGGGAGCACACAACACAAATTCCAATCTTCAAAACATTTCTGTAGCAGACAAGGCATGGAAGCAGAGTTCAGCTCCTCCTGCCTCCCTAACGCACTCAATTTTGCCTTCTGGAACCTGTTCTACTTTTGGTACTAAAGGATACCAAGAGCTACTTCCTAACTGGTCCATTTTCATCTGTAATAAGAGATGCTTGCTGCCTGTGGTGTCAGACTGTGGAGGACTCTCCCCAGGGCAGCAGTAGAAACCCTGTTTCTTGAGCTGCAGTCTGGACAAGGAACTAGAGCACATATTGCAGTGGCTAAAGGAGATAGACTAAGTAGGATGCAGGCTTCTCTGCCCTCCTACTTATGACAGGATGAGTTGGATTAGCTCAGTTACATGGTGCTTTCTATGACCAAACACAAACAGATGCCAAAAGAAAAACACACTTCTGATGACACAGTAACAACAGATGGAGGATTGTCACAGAGCCTGCAAGGTAGAGCATTCATTTAATACCAGCTCATACTTCCCGATCATGCTCATGTTTACTTCATATCACCTCAGCTGCTGTTTCTCTCACCAGATTTTTTTTGCTTGGAATCATAAAGAGTGAGTATTTTAATGTGCTAATATTCCAGAGAAAAGCTGCAGAGGGAATAGTTTCCCATCACTTTAATTAATGGACACCACACTGTCTGGAGTTCCCAACAGTCACAGGGAAACTAAACTCTATTTATTGGGAAACCTTTAACTCTCAGTGAGGAGGACCATTATCTGACACTCTCCAAGTGAAGTGTCTGATGAGAAGAGCGTGATTAATCAGAAAGCATTCTGAACAGCAAGGCTCTTGGTGACAGGCCCATAATCAAAGAGGCAGTAAGAATGTGCACTGAAGCAGTTTTGTGATTAACAGATACGTGATTCTGGCCACGGCTGCACGCAAGCAAAGTGTTGAGGACAAGTGGACAAAAACTGAGCAAAATTTCTTATTTCTGTAATTTTTCAAAGGAAACCTGAACTGAGCAGGAATAAAGCTGCAATTACCTTCTACCTTCAGCCTCTAAGAACAGCAGATGCACAATCTAGTAATAAATTTCCTTCTCCTAATTCTAAAACTACTGACACTCCTTGTTCATTCCCTCATAGCCCTGAATATGTCATGTAGTAAGATTTCAAATGAAGGTTTATATGTAGCTGCAAGAAAAGCTGGGTTAGGCATGGCAAACAGGCACTGATTAGTGTCAGCCTGCCAAAAAGAGTCTGCAAAGATCTTCTTGCCAAATGACAAAAAATACATCTTCTCACCATGCTCACTTGAAGATTTTTCTGTTACCTCTTTTCTTTGTCCGTTTTCATCAATTAATTAAGGTGGCAGCTTGTTGTGCTGTCTTCCAGGCAGCCTAAGCAAGAATCATGACAGAGTAGTGGTTCTATTCACCTGCCAGGGACACCTGGAAGATCTCCAGAAGGTAAATGTTACTGGTATGCCTGCATCCAAAGGCTTCTCTCATAAAGAGAAGAAAACAAATAAAGCACCAAACCCCCGAAGTTTTGACTTCTTTCAGATCACTGAACTCCCACATTCCTCATCATCCCTAACACACTTGCCACAGCAATGCAGCAAGAGAAGTGAAAATAGGTGATTGATAAGCTTATCAAAATACCTGAAAATATAAAAGAGGTATCGCAAGGTTAAGCGAGGGTATTAATTTTTACACTTTCACAGTAAATAAAATACACTTTGATGCTTTTTCACTGAGCTACCTTCAGATGTAAGAATATGCACACAAGCAGCTTGCTGTGAAGTAGTGCCCTGCAAGTTTGTACCCTAACTAACACCACTGGAACTTTTCTGTGTGCCATATTCTGAGGAGGGGAACTGCACAAGCAGCTCTTACAGGTGCTCTCCCTCTTGACTCGGTTGGTCTGTGCCTACAGGCAAAAGCACTTCAGCAATTTCCTGAGACAGATGCTCCATGGCTGTAATTCTTGCATGGCCCTTCCCACCAGCAGGGAGTGGGTAAAAAACACAGCAGCACTTTTCAGCCACTTTGTCTTCATTTTGCACAGAGGTAAATGACTGCAAAGGTGCAGAGCAGTGGAGAATCTGGCACTTTATAAATATTAATTAGTGAAGAATTACACTGCCCCTTTGTGGTGCTCAGCATCAGCATTCGCACTTTACAAATGGTGCTGCAGCCCCAGAACAAGGTTAATTTACTGGCTGACAATAGCACCAGTCAATGACAGAGCCAGGAATAGAACATAGGCACCTCTCAGCTACTCGTTCATCCTCTGAGCCCACAGTTCCACTTTTCTCTGTTTGCCTTTCTTACTGTCTCTGTTCCCCCAAACAGCTGAAATGACATCATATTGCTGTCTCTTTACCCAGAGAAAATGTGAAGATCCCCTGCAGCAAGAAGCTGTCAGTGTCACAGCACAACACAATCAGCCAGGGATGGTTTCCCTGGGGACGAGAGGCATGACAGCCAACGAGCAAAGCCAGCAGCTCTGAGGGGGTTCTGATCACAAAAGGTTGTTTAAAAATAAGTATTGTTAATTGTGGTATTTCCATTGTCTCCCTGTCATTAGAAGGTATAAGAACACACCCTGTGCAATCTAATGACTGAGATATATTATAAATCGTAGATAAATCTCAAAAGATTCAAAGAGCTGACGGTGCACCCAGAAACCTTGATCCTGGGTTTTTTTGGCTGGCTGGCAAAGCAAGCTCTTCTGTGCACTGGCCAGAAATACTGGTGGTGGGGGAAACAAATAAAAAGAAAAGCAACTTCTCAGAGAAAAGATGTTCCTCAGCATTTGACAATACCTGTCACATCAAGGCATTCATCTATAAAAGGGACATTGAAAATGAAAGGGTTAGGAGCAAAATAAAAGAACACAGCTATTCTTTAATCTCCTCCAAAGACCAAATTCCATTCCTGTTTAGAGATGGTTTGTGTCATGTTTTTTCTTTGTTTGAGTAGCCTGAAAATTACCCTGCTAGAATTCCATTATCAGAAGCCTCTGTTAATTTGAGAAGCACAGGATATTGGTGATCCCAGATTTTGTTTGGCAGAGCTCATAGTCACACTTCTGTAGGACAGGATAGCTCCTGCTATCTGATTTCACCCTGATGCAGACACCTGAAGGTTCAGATGAAAGGACACCACAATCCACTAAGTACAGGAGTTAGTCCAATACTTCTGGAATAAGCAAGAAGACACTTTTCTGAACACAACGTACTGCTGAAAAGAACTGTCTTCTGCTAACTTCTATATGATTTGGGGACATCTCAAAATAGCCAGTTGTCCATACCTAGCATGAACTGCTAGAGAACCCCATCTCTTAAAACAAACAGAACCTGCAGTAGGAAAGGGTAGATTAAAACTGGGAGTGCAGCTCACAATAACACCCAGAGAAAAATACACTTCCTTGGGTTTTGTCCCAGGCACCCAGTGTTTGTTCCATCCCAGTAACTGAGCACTGGATCTGGTATTTACCTTATTCAGCTCTCACCTCCAGCAACCCCTGTGATGTATCTCCTGGGTCTCCATTTACTTCTCGGACCTGACAGTGTAAAAATAAAGCAATGTTATTCTGTGAAAGATCTTTCATACAAAATGTATATTGAAGCAGCACTCAGGCTTAAATTAAACATTCCCTTACAATATTGAATAAAGGTGTTATGCAGCCAATTTAATTGGAAAAGCAGTAAGAAAAACAGTATGAGGGCTCTGCATGTTTGCTGTGTCTTGCTACCTATATGAAAAGTGCTCAGTTTACCAATAAAAGTGTTCCCTGATAACCCTAGTCCTGCTAAACACATCCAAAACCTTGCTTGAGCCATAACTCTATTAATGATTCCTACTTACAATCATTTATTCATTATTAAAAGATTAACACCAACTTAATGATGCCAATTATCTTTTACAGTTTCTTTCATGTTTCCTCTAATACTTGAGAAGAACCTTTTTTAAATGTCTGCAAAATCTTCCCTGAAAATTCTTTCTTTTCTGTTATGCCACAGAAATCTTCACTTGAATTTAGCTACTAATTCTTATGTTGTTTACTACATCCTTTTCATCTCCTGCACTCCCCTCCCTTCATTTTTCTTATTCTTAGCACGGCCCCTGTAATAGGGAGCACATTTCTGTTCTCAGCTTATCCTCTTCAGTAATATGATGACAAACATCAAAAAGAAAACCAGAAACTGCAGATTCTGTAGAAAGCAGATGATTAAAACTTCTCTAATATTTTAAATATCATGAAAAACTAGCAGCTGGTTAAAGAAAAAAAATCAGTGATGCTCATAAACTGAATATAACAATTTCCTATGGCTAAATAACACCACTGCTACAAGCACGCTGCCACCACAAAATAGAATGTAGTTGGTTGAACCATGTTGGTTTGTGCTGTGAGGTACAATTTTGCTAATTCCTTCCAGGAAAAAGCATCAGGCTGGCCCAGAAGTTTCATTCTGCCAGCTCCCTGCTAATACCCAGGAGTGTTGGGATTGAATGGAAGGGTAATGACACTCCAGGAGACCCCACGCTGGTGATGGTTACTGATGTCTGGCTCACACAAACCCTCTCTCAGTGCTCTGTATCTTTTACAGTCACTGTTCCCGCACAAACAAGATGCAACATTAGAAAATAGGAATGTTTTACATTTCAAACCTCATATAGAGACTGACTCAGGCACACAGTATGGAAAGCAGCAAGATGCCCTGTGCTGCAGGAGATACCACACGAGCTCTAGTGACAAACATTTGCAGGGAAGTACTTTTCCAGGTAGAACCAGATCAGCAGAGCCGTAACAGAGGAAGAGTTGGGGCTGTCACCTTTTCAAATGCTATAAAGTCCCACTATGGGCACCAGGATTGCACAGTCTGGCAGCTTTTCCTGGGTCTCTAATGGGCACAAAGCCTCTAGGATAATTATTCCTTTGATGTAGGCTCTTTCCCTCCCTTTAATAAAGATATTAAAACCCAAACATTGGCAGCAGATCCACTCCATGTGAAAAAAGACAGTCCTTGCCTTCACCCAGGAGCAGAAAGGAGCAGATGGTGACCTCAGCACTAATGGCTCGTAGCAAGAGGAATTCCCAGAGGCACAGAGGGGTCTGTGACATTGTGCAGAGCACGTGGCATTTCATAGAGCCAGTGCTGAGCTCCACCACAGTGTCCTTCTCACCATGCTCAGGGGAGACCCCTCAGCCAAGGACAGCAGGCTGGAGGTGACACTGTGTGTTTCGCAGCTCAGGATCCCATTTCTCCCTTCCTTGCTTCAGTGTCTCCTCTTCTGCACACAAATAACACGCACTCAGGGCCTCAACCAACGCTTAGCAGTGAGAATGTTCTAAGGTTGGGGCTGAACAGATCGACTTTACACCAGCATTTCACCCAAAAGCAAACTGGGAACTGCTACTAGACACTATAGTCTAATAGTATGTTCAAGCTGAGAAACACAGCAAACACTGAGAATTCAACACTACACAAACAATGCATATAACCCTAAACAAGGCACTTTTGAAAATGTAGCACTGCTTCTCCTCAAAAATGAACTTCATCGCCTGAATTACTGTTAATAAAAGCAGCCACCTCTCAACAGACCTACTAGTGACAGGATCTCCTTACCTCCCTACTGATATGTCAAGGAAAAGAACACTAATACTGTCCTCCTTCTTCTTCATTCTTCAGCTTTGAATTACACTTAATATTCAAATATGAGCCTCTTCTGCTGCCTGCTGTACATGTCCTAATAGCACGCTTTCTAATACAATGTAAAAATGGTTATGTGTTTCAGAATTTCATTTACAGTGCTGAAGTTGCACAAGTATTGTGACTAACCTCAGTGAGAGACCACAAAAGAAGGAAAAGGAACTTTATTCCAGTTGAAATGAATTTCATTCACTCACTCACTCACCGTCCTTCTCTCACGGATTCATCTCATTCATTCTTTTATGGTCATTCTTTCATATCCATATATTCACAAGCACTAAGTAGTCTGGCCACGATGGACAAGGACAGAAGTTGTCAAGTCCTCATAATGTCTTCCAGGTCCTTCTTACTATGGTCTAATGTTTGAACGTGCCTTTTACACCCTTGGCTTAAGGCTTTTCAGCCTGAAGACTGACAATGACAGCAAAACACTGTCTCTTCATATTGTCCTACCTGTCCGAATCAACAGGCAACACTGATGATTTACTCACTGCCTTTTGCCTCCTTATCAGGGCATCTTACAGCTCTAATTCTTTATCTTCCTGCCATATTTTCTTTAGATGGGAAGAGCCCAGCAAGGATATACTCAGAGATGAGGCAGAGCCCATTTCAAAAGGTCCTGTGGAGGGAGCTTTGCAGAGGCCGACGAGCAGGAGCTACAGCTCAGGAGCAGCACATGACTCAAGAGAAGTCAGGACTGGAAGGATCCTCTGGTGGCACTTTCTGATTTGTTAGTAATTAAAAATGGCAGTTTTCATGCTAAGAGGGTCCCCAAGTACCAGGGCCAGATGTGCTGAGCACTTGTAGTTCTGAGCCCACCTGCCAGCGCAAGAATAGCAACATCATTTGCTGAACATGGCAAGGGCACCTGCTGGTAAGATGCACTTCTGCATAACAAGTGACTATAACACGCTCCCTAAAGCCCTAAATAATGTCATGAGCTAAAAAACTACTCTTAATTTTTCATGTAGATTGTCTCACTTGTGTGCCATTGTGCAAGTCTGCGAATGCTACAAGGGGGTGTGAGAAAACTGAGAGCTGAGCAGCCAGAAATGGAATGAGCTGGGAAAAAAAATCCATCTTAGTCCTAAGTGACAATATAAATACTTCTCTAGTCCCACATATGGCTCAGAAATGTACCCTCAAGACACCAGGCTCCGTTTCCTCTCACAATCCACACATCCCAGCAGATTTCATGCGGCACAGGAAGGACTCTGCTGACCACCATCGGTCAAAGTCAACTGTATTGCTTAGGTCTCTTCCTACTTGCACCATAAAGAAAAAAAATGTGTATTTCAAACAAGTTGAGTCCTCAAATGCTTCACAGATTTAAGCACATAAGCAGAAGAGCAGCTAAGAAAAATACAGAGGGCAGAAAAGGAAAAAACGTGCATTTTCTGTAAGAGTCACTGAAACCAGACCCGGTGTCGGTGCAGAAGGAAGCACTCAGCAGAAGTTGCAGAGCAAAGGTTTCACTTTCAGGAAGTCATTGGTAGTTCCACCACCCTGCCAAAACCAACACCAAAGATCAGCTAAGGGTGGCCTTTACAGACAGGAACTATAAAAATAATACATGCCCAGAAATGACTGATTTCTAGGAAGCTGGGACAGGTTAGAGATTTGATCTGGATCTGCCCAGGCCTTTTTCTATAGAAAGATAATGCAGGAAGACAAAAGACTTTTAAATTGAAGGGACAAGTTATATTTTAAAAAGTAACTCAGCTTTTAAAGTGTAAAAAATCCAAAGTGACCACATCGGACAGAACAAAAGTGAAACAGCTTCATAAACAACTGTCACCTCTGCTCACTGTGACCTTGGAGACAGATCCTTGCTTGTAGGCGTAGCTTTGGACATCTCAGTGGCTTTCTGAACTGCATCAAACCCTGTCCATCTGATCCCAGGGGAGCTCATGGGGTCATCTCTGGGTCCTGCCGGGTGCTCTTCTGAGCCACCACTATTCCCGTGGGCTGCAGGGTTACCCTCCTCCTGACAGCCCTGGGACCCTCTCCCCCAAAGAGCCCTGCAGCTCCCTGGAGGGGCACCCAGCCCCTGCTGTCCTTTCCACAGGCTCTCCTTTTCCAGCTGCCTCTTGGACAGACACAGCATGCAACTGAGAGCATGCACACCAAACAAATACCATCTGTCACATTTGGGAATTTTAATTTGTGTATGCATTGACCTGAGACAAGCTCTGTAGGCAAGAACTGAACCACATACAATCAATCTCTCTGGCTGAGCTGAGAGGAGCAGTAATAAATTTGCTTCCTCTAAGCCATTTTCTTCAGATCTCCTAGTAAATACAACAAGAAAACAGTTCCTGTAGACCTTACATCCTACAATAGGGTGAATTATTTTTGGAGCAAGCAAGCCACATAGGCTTTGATGTTAACACTTGGGCCCAGATCTCCCCGTCCATTCCCTCTTCCATAGGTGAAGTTATGCCCCAGTTACACTCAAAATATTGTCGTATTCCATGGTGATCACACAATGGAGAATATGTTACATTGGGCATGTAACAGGCAGACGTCTAGTGGCACACTGAGTGTCCCTATGTCATGGCTTGACAACCAAACAGTCTTCTCACACAGCCAGATGTGCACCCATCACCTAAACAGCAGTTGTAGGATGGCTGTCATGTCACCCATCAGTTGTGTGATGGGGATGAGAGGAGTGGAGGGAGCAAGGCTAGTAAGGAACAGGGTGACAAACAATAGACTGTCAGCACAAGTCATTCTGTCTATAGCCCATTGGCTCCTGTCCTCTGAGAGGCCTCTGAGAAGGAGACTGGTGGGAGCAAGCCAGATTAGTTGTCCTGGTATGACAGAAGAGGTCTGCATGATGGAAGCTTCTCACCCTGCCCAGTGGTGAGAATGAATGTGCTACAATCCCATTTGAATTCCCTATATCATTATATAATCACAACTGCTCCGCATCAAGTGATGAATTCAATAGAGGCAGCACAGTGAGGAAAAAGCCCAGTTGCACCAATTTCAGGCAATCCTGAAAAGGAAGCAAAAAATCCTCCAGATTCAGGAGTCAGACTCTCAAAGCCCTGGGAGGAAACCTGTCATGAATTTCCTGTGCCCAAGGAAGGAAAGATGCCAACATTTCTGGAGAGTTGGGATAAGAAAGCCAGCTCTTGTTTGGAAGTTTTAGCGAGAGTTCACCTAAATAGTTCTTACATTAGAAGACTAAACCTTTGCCACATTAGAAGACTAAGCCTCCAGCCTGTGGGCAACGATGACCTACTTGAGTTTAAATGCTTTCAAATTCAGGTTGGCCAAAATAGATGATCATTGTGGGTCCCTTCCAGCTGAAAGATTCGGTTCGGTTCAGTTCGGTTCTATTCTATTCTATTCTTTTCCATTCAATTCTATATCTGCATTTAAGGTTGCATGAGTCTGAATCTGTTTCCAAATAGAATCTCTTTCTTTTGTAGGGAGTCATGCTCTGATTTCACACTGTAGACCTGAATTACAAAGGGATGGTAACCTCTATTATCTGTCTGATTTCTGGCCACTGAGATGTCTTTAGCAAACAACCTGAGTATTTTCACCTTAATCAAACTTTTTTCAAGAACTATGGGCATCAGGATCTTCTACTCTGAAACAAAAAAAAAAGGCAGCAGTAGTAAAATAAAAAGGTGGATGAGAAGAATCACAAAGGAGAAGTCCATAGAGAGGATCACACAAGAATGGAGCCCCAGTAGAAAAGCAAGGTCATTCAAAAATGTTGGTGAAGTCATGCAGATCATTTCCAGGAACCAAGTCCAGAGTATGAAGAAATTGCTGACAGTGTTGATTTTGTGCTTTAAAATAAAGGAATGGAAATATGCCAATAACGTAGATGCAAAGAGGAACTGCAGCTTGAATTGAGAAGGGATCTTAGTCTCCATTTCCTTCTGGAGTCTCTACCCAGACAGCTGTCTACGACAGCACTTTGTTCTAATTACAGCTTTTTTGCAGTATGATGACTTGTGTAGTAGGACACAGGCTGTAACTCTCCTCAGATCATTCTATACAGAATATTCAACAAGCCATCACACCTGTAAGTCAGAGGAAATGAGGACCAGACCTCTAACCAGTCAATTTAGAGGTAAATTTGTCATATTTGTCATTCTCAATACTTTAAACTGCTGAAAGATACTCTGAGGAGTCTCATTAACTAGGCAGCAGAGAGGTTTCATCAGCCATCTCTCCCCAAATATTTCTATTTAAAAGTCTGTTCACCTCCATCACCCCATAATCAGTATGCAAATCAGACTGGGGGCTGGGGAGCTGCTGCCATTCCTGTTACAGCAGCCACCCATAAACACTCCCAGGGAGCAGGCAGACATCCCCTGCTAGTTTGTCAAAACATTTCCAAGACCAGAGCCAAGGCTTCTGCCTCAGACAAGCCTTTACCATGACAGCCTGAAGACAATGCTGAGACAGCCTGCACCTTGCAGCAGGTCTGAAGATGGCCGACAAGCAGCACCAGAGGTGTTGTTCTAATTGGGGCTAGTCAGTAACAAGGAGAGACAGAAAAGGACCTTCACAGAATCCCACCATGGTGTGGTTGGAAGGGACCTCTGGAGATCATCTGGTCCAACCCCCCTGCTCCAGCAGGTCACCCAGACCAGGGTGCCCAGGATCATGTCCAGGCACCTTTGGAATCTCTCCAGAGAAGGAGACTTCACAACCATTCTGGGCAGCCTGGGCCAGGCTCCAACACCCTCACAGCAAAGAATTTTCTCCTCCTGGTCAGATGGAACCTCCTGGGTTCCAGTTGGTGCCTCTTGCCCCTTATCCTAATTGTCCCCTTGATCCTTCCATCAATAAAAGAGCCAAGAGCTGAGTAAATGCAAGAAAGGAACACATTCCTTCCCTGGGAGGGAAAATAACATTTTTGTAGCATTTAACAAGAGACACCCCTGAAAGGTTGAGAAACAAGCATCACTGTAACCTACAAGAGTTTTGGGTTTGTTTTTTTTTTCCTTTGAAACAGAATACCTTATGATACAACCAACAGCAGCAGAGGAAATGTTTTACTGCTGTACCTCTTCAAACCAGCCTAGCTGTACTAATTATGCAAGATCTCAGAAAACTAGTGGAGATGTATCAGTTCTGCTCACAATATGCTGTGTGTCAATCGTGTAATTAACTGCAATTTTCTCTAATAATCTTTCTGACTCCAGCTAAGCAGCTGTGAGTGTGGAGCCACAATACTCTGCTCTAGGTTGAGACACACCTAACTCCATGCCAGCAGACAAGTGTGACAGCTCTATTGATATTACAGCCACAAGTGGTACAAGTGGCCCTGCAGCTCAGGCTGCTTTGCTCCTGTTACCCTTTATATTGAACAGGAAGCCAAGGAAAGTCTAAGACTCTGTACTTCTGGCAATGAAAAATTACAGACTCATTCAGCAATTTCTTAAACCTCCAGCACGCTGCCAGGACAGAATCCAGGCAGGTGGCTTTGGCTATCAAGTCATTAATCTGCCCTCTGGCATGTGTCAGTGCTCTGAGAGCATTTTGTATTATGCTTTAATAAAGCCTTTCAAGATGTCTTGAATGCATAAGTCATCTTTCACTGAAGGACATTTGTGTGGCAGTCCCTAGACATGGGCTAATTATTTTTATCTTGAATATTTTTTAAAGAATGCCTGGCTTCAACAATGTAAGAGTAATATTTTGTCATCACTCAGACTCATGTTATTAGATTTGTTTGGTCTTTAGAGGATGGCAAACAACACATACAATCCCACTTCGAAATTCAAATAAACCAGCTCCTCTAGGTTATTATGCCTATGTTCATTCACCTACAAATTCCAAAGTATTAATGAATAAGAAACAGGGTTAAATCAGACAGAAAAAGAAGCCACCTTCCTCAGTTGAAACTCCAAATAATATATTCAGGGCAATGTTATTTTTTATTTCCAGAGCTGCTTCTTTATTAAACAGTTATATCAGTATCTCAAAGGAGTAGAATATAGCTGAGGGAGGAGACAGTAAGGAGATGCCCTCCATGTGGGTGCATACACTGTTTTTTGCCCAGCTCTGGACTTTCCTAAATCTAATGTAACATCTATTTTTATCTTCTTTCCATATCATTAACTGGTGCTGTTAGAAGAACCCTAATGGTATCGTTCAGAAGTGTTCCACTCCCATGATTTTCCTCATTAGAACCATTGTCCTCTGCAGAATTATTGGTGTGATCCTAATGAGCTTGCAATGCCTTCAGTGAGAGAATCCATGGTTGCCCAGATAAAAAAACTTCCTGGATCACATCACTTTAAAGATTAATAAAGCCTCAGTATTAATTCTCACAGTCTGCACATTTTCAACACAAATTACATTCGATGTGGAGAAAGAAGTGTAAAGTCACAAAGGGTGCCAAGTCTGCAGCACACACGAATGAGGTGCCAGTTAAACAGCTCTGATAAATTCCAGTGTTTCCCAGAGGTCACCTACTCTGTTTCTGCTGGTGCACGGCCAGTTTCCCTGCCTTATGTAGCAGAGAAAACGGAGCTCACATTTTACAGCCTGAGGAATAACCAGTTAGCACATCTGCCAAGAAGAATCACCAGAAGGAAACATTTCCACGATCTGCTTCACGTGCTCCTCTGCAATTCTATCTCCTTTAGCAGGTGGCCTGCAGGACAGAAGGGTTCTGTCAGTTCCCTGGGGGTTGGAACCACTAACTCAGGTGCACTGCACATTCTCTTCTGCTTGCTTTGCCGATCCTAAGGAAGCGCTTGGCTACGTGTGAGCCTTTGCTGCCTCTCTCAAGCACGTTTTGCCATCCTAGGTAACTGAAACTGTGAACAAGTGTTGTGCTCGCTCACCAGAAGTGTGTCAGGCCAGACCAAGACTGCCAGGAGGTTTATTGTCACAAGTGTGCCCTTTCAGAGTCACAGCAGCTCAGTGAAGCACCACACACCCTGCCCTGCCAGGCCAACGGCCCCTCAGAGCTTGGGTCAGAGGGAGCCTGGAGACTACGACTGTGGATACTATTAATTTCTAGATTTCTCTTTTTTTTCCTCCACTAGGGATTTAGGGCAGGGGGGAAGGAGAAATAAATAAATAAATTTTTTTTCTTTTGTTTTTAAACATTTTTTTAAACCATGTGACTCAGAAAACATTTCCATTATGAACACTGGAAGGGGAAAATCTTAGTAACAACACCAGAATACTGGAGACTTTCAAGACAATTAACTGGAAAAGGTCAGAAATCTTTTGGCGCTGCCACTCTATTGTGGGTACTTACCAGAGCCTTTGTTTAAAATCCAGGCTGTTGGAATCAACACTGCAACTTTCTGACTTTTCTTCAACTTGCTCACTGAAAACTTCGAGCTTACTCCAGAGAAAACCTGGACAGTTTTGTAACAAAAGCAGAGAACATGCATCAGGTATAGGCAGGTAATGATGTTTATAGTACTGCTCTTCTTTCCACATTTCATTACATTTTCACATTTCTAGTGTCTCAGATGGAAGAGGATCAATTCAGATATGGACAGGACAAACTGGCTCTTGTACAGCTGCTGCAGGTGCTTTACAGCCTCTAAAGACCAAAACCAAAGCTGCTGCAGGCTAAATAACCTAGAACAAAGTGACATTTGCTCAGAGGACAGCTATTTACTGTTATGGACACAAAAATCAGGGGGATTAAAAGACCAAAGGTTAATATCACAACGCTCAATCTCAAAAATGGCACATTTACAGGTATCCAAGGACAACTAAAATCAGAAGATTAAAAAGCTTTTATCTCATCTCAATCTGATGCATGAAGCATCCCCATTCTCAGGCCCAGGGCTGGCAAATAGTCTGCCCACACAGCTGGAAAGCACTGCTGGGACTGTCCTGTGTACACAGCCTGACAGAGGAACGGGATTTAATCAGCATTTTAGCCCCATTGCAGGCAGAAGTTGCCTAATCTTATGTATTATCTTTGATTACAGATTCTTAGCAAAGAAAAATAAATTATATTTATTTTTACTAGAGGCATTTCCCTGGAAAAGTTTATCTTTGTTTCACATCAGAACCAACCTTGCAAGCATCTTTGACACTGTAACTGAGATTCCCTATTATTGTTCCAAACAAAACAATTGAAAGGACATCCAGAGAAAGAATTTATCTGAAAATCTGGCTTCACTCAATGTATTCCTGTTGGTACTAATGAAGCCAGGATTTCACCCGTTGATACATCAGAAAATGTAGTATCTGCACATGACAGTGCCCAGGATTACCTTGTTTGTTACGTGAGAGAATAAAAAATCTTGTGGACAGAATATGGGATTTTCAGGTATAAATTAAAAATCCGTCAGAGTTTATCCAGTCTATTTTCATTTGACATTTGTAGGTCTTCCTGATTTCCTCAAGTGGGAGACACAAAGAAACACAGAGCAAAGCCCTGTTTACCCACTTGTTCATTATGTATGTATTGTGCATGGTATTGTTATGA
This sequence comes from Brachypteracias leptosomus, assembly GCA_013401335.1. Taxonomy (NCBI): domain Eukaryota; kingdom Metazoa; phylum Chordata; class Aves; order Coraciiformes; family Brachypteraciidae; genus Brachypteracias; species Brachypteracias leptosomus. The sequence goes on from VYZX01000395.1 coordinate 308,286, forward strand.
TATATGCTAATTAATAAATTGGATTAAACTTTAATCCAGTGAAGATGACCAAGGGGTAGAATATTAAATGGATCCTATTAAAAATGTTCTTTCTTCAAAATCTGTGGGTTACATTGGAATTGCTGGGAGTTTTTCTATTTCACATTTACTTGCCCTTACACACCCCAGTACCCTGCTGGGACAATCCCACTGACGGGATGCGCCTGAGCAGCAGGAAGAGGAATTATTCTAACCCGGGTTGAATTTGAAATACACAGGTCACTGCCCCAGCAGCAGCAGCTCATTAAACTAATGTCAGGGAGGCTGCCCAACAGGCAATGTTTTTAAACAATCTTGCATACTTAATTGTTTTGCCCTCTAACGCCAAGCATTTCCATATAGATCTATAGCTTATGTTCAATTTAGGAAGTAAATATGTTTAAAATTAGCAAGGGGTTTTTGTTTGGGATGTTTTCTTTACATGAACACTACCAATACATTACTTTTCTGACAGAAACAGAAGTAGCAAACATAATTATGTGGCAATGCTATCTAGAATCACATACAGGCAGAACCTATAGAACTTTTGTAGCACATGAATACTTGCTGAGCTACTCAGCTACTAGAGTCCATGATCTTATTCCTCTTGAACTTCAAACCACAGCTCTATGCAGCCCTGGTAATGCAGATACTTGTGTTCAATATATAGATCATCTTCCCAGAGACTCTGCAAACAAAGCTCAAGAATGACACCTACATCCTCCTCTCCTCCAGCTGCAGAGCTCTGCTCCATGGCACTCTGGTATCCACACCCTGGCACTATTCCAGAGTGTGTCAGTCAGTTGTAACAAATGACATGGTGATGCTCAGAGGCAGATAGTTCAGCAGCAGCAGCTCTGAATTAATACCCGAGCATTAGTAAACAATAAAGAATAACACTCCGAAACAATAGGCCCTTGCTATGGCTGAGCATGAAACGAATTCCAGTGTAAAATGAATGACTAAAATCCCACGTAGGGAGCTGTGCAAACACCCAGGCCTTTAGTGTACACTGCACCCTCTGCTTCTGCAGCCCCTCTCTTCCCCCCTTTCTCTCCTGCATACCTTACTGTTGGTGCAGCCCCTGACCGAGCTGCAGGGACAGCAGAGCAGACATGGCTAAAACAAGGAGAGCTGCCCATCAGTGCCTGCAAGCACTAATTGTGGGTCTGACTGGCCTGCCACACACATTCTGCCTTCACGTTACTAACCACATCAGGACAGGTTTGGATTCCGTTTACATCTCACCTCTACATGTCATACCATCCATGTGTTTCAGAATAAACACCACAAACATGCAGTCCCCAGAGAAGGAGACAAATGTGCATCACGGGTTTTTATGCAGGTTATGGTTTTGTCTCTCAGCAAACTGCATTTCAAATGATGACCTAATTAGCATCAGCACAGCGCACATTTTTTATACCTTGTCATTACTTACATGATGCATTATTAACAAAATAAGAAAAACCCCATTTGTTCCCTCAAACATTGCCCATGTTTAGGCCATATTTCCTCCAGAGCTCATAACAGAGACTAGAGCCTGAATAAAACGCTGTTGTGATGCAGTTTCAGGTCATTGTCATAATGTTTTAGCATTCACATTCTGAGCTGCACAACAGAAAGAAGGAGGAATTTATGCATCAATTATTCAACCTTCACAGCATCTGTGCCAGAAGTAAATTTGCCTGAATGAGTGCAAGCAGCATATTCCATCCAGCCTCTCCTTGCCTAGATCCCACCAGGCCTTTCACAGGAGCCTTTCATTATTAGTAGGTCCAGTAGGATCACATAAGTACCCATGGAAGTCCTGACTCTTTCTCCACTGCTTTGCTGGCTTTCTCTGCTTCAAAAACACCAGCACAACAGCTGAACTTGCAGATGAAAGTGCCACACACCATCACACACGGGTCTTGCCCAGTCACCACACCTACCTCCTGAGGACCCTCCAGCTTTACCAGTCACCATCTCAGTCTTCTCTGCTTTGTAGCTGTGGGTGAGTAGAAAAAAAATAGATTTGAATATGCTCCTGAAAGTATTTAATCGAACAGATTTTTAAATAACTTGCATAAAGGTACTACCATATATGCAATCAATTTTTCTGTAAATTTCCTTAATTTCTAGCTACCTGCACTTATTATTTACAGTAATTAAAAATGTAAGATCTTGATATCTATTTTATTTAATGTCTGATTACTTTCAAATATTTATAATAACAGTTTGCCCTCTCATCACATCTGTTTTTCTTTAAATGCTCACTAATTGATGTTTCTTTTACCTTAATTCCCAGTACTTCCTTTCCTTGCCTCCAACTTTTTCTATAAACCCAACAGGTTTCCCTTAGCCCGCCCACATTTTCACCATACTGTGTGAAAACACTCTGCACAGCTCTAACCCTGAAAAAGCAGCAAGTAAGTTATGCAGAATGACATCACGACCAGCTCAGGTCACCACATCTCTAGAATATTTTCCTTCTGGAAAGAAGTAAGCCTTCCAACTGAACAGTGACCTTTTTTCCTAGGAAAATATTATGGCTGCTACTTTCCTCATGTTGCCTCTTCCTTTGGAATTGGTATTTTAGACACAGAGTAATATCCCATTTACATTATTGCTCCTTCTTTACTTTACATGTTGCATTAAAAGTAAAACCTTACAGAAAAAGTTCCTCATCAGCCTTTAATCTTTTCCCTTATGTAAAAATCTCGTGTATTAAATGATGTGCAACCCTTCTATAACAATAACAGAATTAACAAGTGTATTACAATACAGATATTCAAAGGAAAAGAATAAAATTCTCATGAGGAACTATGGAGGTAGTATAAAGCCTGAGAACATGACTTTACAATGAAGATAATGTTTGCTTTTGAGCCCAGGTTCTCTCACCAGAGTGGGAGGTGGGACAGTGACCCTGTGCTTGGCCTGCAGAACAGAAGGATGTACATACATCTCTTTCTCCCCCCCTCTTTCACCCATCACAAAGCCTGAGGAAGAGTGGATGTATTGTTGGGTCAGGTGATCAATCAGGAATCAATCACACTTCACCTTCAGCATCATTCCCTCCTGCTGCAGGTGCTCCCGAAAGCTCCCAGCACACACTGTCCCATCGCAGCAGCAGCAATGGGCTTGTGGTCTTAATATGCAGTCACTTTTGGCAGCCTACAAAAATCTCTTTCAGAAATGCAAATGAAAGAAATAGTAATTTGTAATGTTTTATAATTCAATGAGGATTTCAAAAGATTTACAAAAGACCTGTCTCTAACTGCAGGTCTTTGAGCCTGGCAAACTTCAAAGGTTGGTGAAAACAATAAGGTATTAAAGCTTGGAGGAGAAAAACTGCCAGTGTATTACAAAATCTTACATATTGGAAAATGTTTGGCAAGCTAAACAGAGGGTTCACAATCAGCTCTCCTAATAATGGCTCCACAATTCTTGTTTTGTTTCTCTCACAACTAAATTAGGAGTTGAGTGTTCATTGTTACATTCTGGCTAACGAGGTCTATTCTTCCTTGGCAGTTAAAAAAATTGAAAATTTTTAATATTTGGGATAAGTTCTATCAAGGCCTTATCAGAGTACATAAGTTTTCAACTCCCAGCGTATGCTGACAGAACAGGCAGAAAGAACCCAGGCTTTTTGATCTAACACTTAAGCATGCAGCTGGTGTAATAAACACGCTTTTGGTCATTAGAACTGTCCAGCAAAATTGTCTCTCTTCTGAAACTGTATTTATCATTGGGGTCTATTTGAGGTTTCTTTGAATGAGCTAAAAGCTTTTCAAGGCATTGACATATTTTTGTTGCACACGTACACGGTTCCCCAAACGTCAATGGCAAGCTTCTAGATGTTCTTACAAATTAAACCAGCCTGTACTCAGTGAGCTCTATCAACACACACAGGTACCACACAAAGCCTTCCCCATTTCCCTTCAGTGGTCTCCCAAATGCCACTATTACCATTTATTAATATATTCTTACTTTAGTTATCCATTGAAATATCATTCTACGTTTTCTGCTTTTACTTCCTGACAATTGTCCTGGCTCCTACTACAGGAAAAATGTGTACTTGAGTTCTTTCAAATTCAATCCCAAGTCGTATGTTTAAGTGAAAATGACTTAAACACTGAAACATGTGCTAAAGAGCTCTCCATTTCTTCCACATGATCAGCTCAAGTTTTGGCTGAGCGCAGACAGGGAGAAGATAGTTAGTGCTGGAACATTTACCCTGACTAAAATAGCGAGATGAGTGCATATGTTAATACCATTGAAGAAGCAAACTTGGTGAAGTGGAAGGAAAGACGCAGCTCCATGAGCCTATGGAGAAGCTCCAGCTTTAGATAATGATTTAAGAGCTTAGGATTTCTGGCTCAAGGAGGCAAAAAATATGCTACAAGAAATGTCAGAACTGCTTAAATCTCCTCTCTGATACATTATGTTCAGTACAGAGAGAAATTCAGGGCAATTCTCTTGTGGTCAGGACTATCAGTAAGCATAAAACCCAGTGCAGATCCAGCCTTGGCAGCTGTGTCACTCAGCTAACCTCAGAAGCAACCTAACGTGGAACTATGGACAGTGAACTTGTGATCAAGTGGCACAAATTATCAAACCCACCTGGCCAAATACAATTTTCTGGTTGCCTGATGCCTTTCCACGACCATGGATAGAGACTATAATTTTTACTACCTGACTCTTTTTCAGGTCTATACCTGGGGAGTGCATTATGCAAGTCTTCATCAGTGACAACTTCTTCAAGGCTGGCTGGCAGCAGAAGGAGCTTTAGCAGCAAGGTAAATCTCCCAAGTGACCTCTTCTTGGACACGAGGGCTCACAAGGAGCTGCTGTGCTTACAGAGCAGGAACAGCCACCACTAACACTGCTCTCAGCAACTGTCCTCTGTGATTCAGCAACTTTTCCAGCTTGTGTTTTAAGATCCTCCAAGATCATTAAGATCTCTCTTATACCTACACAGGTAGGCCTCAATGTGTGTCTCTTGGTTACGGAAGGTTTTTTTTTGCTTTAAAAAAAATTATGCTAATTATTTTTCTTCATACTCAAAACGCTGAGTGGCAAAGTGGAAAATAGTCTTTGCCTCAACAACAACAAAAAAGAAAAAGATTCCCTCTAATTCCCTCTATAGGGTTTTCTGTTCTGCAGCAGAATTTGCTTTCATGTTCTGAGAATAATCGTAATTAACATTATTCAAATAGTGAGCATTAGAACCAGGGATAATGGAGCATGCTGAAAAGTCTTCTCTTACAAGGAATCCACCACCAAGGCACAGCAGGTCAAAAAGGACAGGCAGCAAACAAAAAACCCACATTTAATTCTATCACCTCTTATCCTTGGAAAAGTCACAGAGGAATGAAGTACAAATATGGAGGAAGATTCTACTCAATCTAACATTAAACATCCATTAAATATCCTTAACTCCTCCCTTAGAATTTATTTTCTAGAGAGACATTTGTCACAACCAAATAGACTTGGAAACGTCCCCGTTCTCCAAGAGAACATTGATTCAGGGTCCCTGCACAGGACACAACGCTGCTTGCCAGCTTCATCTGCTAAGATATCATTTCTCTTTCCAGGAAAAAAGAGCAAACAAAAGCCTCCCCCGTGGCTGATAGGTTAATTAGCCCATCATTTCTAGAATACAGTCACTTGCCAGCAGAAAAGGCTCACATTGTGAGCTGCCTGCAGTAAGGTTCCCCATTCCAGATGATAAGTATCTTTAATTAGCATTTAGGCACTATTAGGTAGCCATATTTGGATGGTGCACACAGCTTTACCTTCATAGCCATTAGGAACTTAAAAAGTGTCTCAGTCTTCAAGACATATTCTCAAAATAGCAACCAGCAACCTCTTGAATGCAGGGTCAGCTTAACAGTCATTTTTTCAAGTGCATCTACAATCAGGACTTCAGTGCTGTGCAGGTACATTTAATCTAGGGTTAAACTGAGTTTAATTAAGCTCTGCTGAGTTTGGCTCTACTATGGTTAAATAGCTGCTGGTACCCTCACTAGTGTATTAAAACTACCTGATGTCTGCCTGACCCTATTCCACAGGAGTCCAGGTAGCAGACCATGGAGATATGGACATACACAACCATCAGGACTTTTCCTAAAGCTTTACCATTTTCCAGCACTTACTGACTAAGGCACAGCTAAAGCAAAACTCAATTAATTTTTAATTACCCAGCAATAATGATTATGTTTTCTTTTTCTCTGAACATCTGTCACAAAATGTTTTCATCTTCACTGCACATTAGTCAAACACCTGCTTCTCTGAGCTGTGATGCTGCAGGGAATCGTTCTCCAGCCAGGGTCTGGTGTGTGCTGCAATGGGAGTGGGTGGCTGTGCCTTTAATTAACAAGGAACACTCTAAAAATCAGCCAACACCTCTTGGAAGTTGAAACCTAAACCTAAGTTTACAAAGCAAATGAAACCAGCCACTTGAAGCCATTTCAAAGCAAGGATCCAGAATCAATGACAAGGTTTTTCATCTGAAAGAAAGAGCACTGTCATTAATACTCAGGTTTCAGAATTCTTCCTCCTCTTTTTAATTTGACACATTTTATTTTCTATAAAGTTAGGATACAAATATATCAGAGTAGTTTAAATGCTTTCTGCTTTTTTTTGGCCATTATTTGAGATGTGCAATTCAGCCTAGATTTCCCATTCTCATTTCTAAGATATAAATGCTACCTCATTTTTACAAGAAATTGTCAATTATTTGGATTGAAAATAGATTAAATGTACATGACTATACTTAGAAAATAATATTTTGTTTAATAAAAAACTTACAAAAGTAATAATGCCAATAAATGGTGACACAGTATGAATTCGAACATAATTTCAGGGCTTGTATTACCCACTGGAAGCTGAGAGTTAGTCCTGCCACTTCTCTGATCTAAATGTCAGAGCAAAGGCAAATGGAGATCAGCACCTGGTGACATTTCTATTAGTACAACTTAGGTCAATTAGTATTAGCCTCTGTTCAGAATATATATGCTTAAATCAGGCTCATTTCCCAGCTGTTACAGCCTGTTACAGTGTCAATTTCTAGAGACCAATGTGGCTCCTGAAATTAAAGAAGAGAGAAGCCCAGCAGACAGAAATGATGATGCAGTTGAATGAATAATACTGGAGAAGTGGTGAATCCATCTGAATATGAGAGAGACTGGGACAAATTCAGTGAAGAAACTAACGAGCTGCAATAGATGGTTAATACTCTATCTGGGGAAACAGCTCAGCACGTAGAAGAGGTTACACATACTTCATGTCATAAATCACTATTAATTTTAGACATTTTATACACTAACAATGAACAGCTTGCTTCAGCCACATGCACATGTCTTTGTGCTCAGGGGCAGGGATGGTTAAGTGACTAAGTGACTGACTCTTCTGTCTCCCTCCTGTTCCTTTATCCCCTTTCTTCACTCGAGCGACTGTGTAACACCAGATTTTTATTGCAGACCTCCTAATAACACACACAAAAACCCAAGGCCTTCGCTAAACATATCACTAGATTTCAACCACCACTTCAGACACTGTATTGGCCAAGGCTACTCTTCCATCAAGACATTATAATTGTAGCATCACGTATGAATATAACCATAAAGAAAATATCTGGGATTTCTTCTCTAGTCACAAGAATACATGGATCTGTGCTGGATGGGAGGGTTTCTGTACAACAGAGCAAAGCACTTGCCCAGTTGCATTTAGTGCATCTCCCCCAAACTTGGATGAAGATTAAACCAGTTGTTACATTCAAGCAGTTAGAGTCTCAAAGAGATAACTGAGTCTCACCAACACAGAATCACAGAATCACAGAATGTCAGGGATTGGAAGGGACCTCAAAAGATCATCTAGTCCAATCCCCCTGCCGGAGCAGGAACACCTAGATGAGGTTACACAGGAAGGCGTCCAGGCGGGTTTTGAATGTCTCCAGAGAAGGAGACTCCACAACCTCCCTGGGCAGCCCATTCCAGTGTCCTGTTACCCTCACTGAGAAGAAGTTTCTTCTCATATTTAAGTGGAACCTCCTGTGTTCCAGTTTGTACCCGCATTGTTCAATCCTGCTGAGCCAGAGGATGGATTGTGTGGCTCCCAACCAGAGCAGTTCTGTGATGCTCTCAGCGGTACAAGTACCCTGCAGTAACAACTACAGCTACTATCCAGCTGATACTGATGCAGACCAGATTCTGCAGTGGTGCCAGAATCACTGCAATTACTCCAAGCAACAAGTGAAGCTAAACTTTATATCTATTCCAAAATCCTTAGACCTGCAGCTCAGGTCTCCTCAGGACCTCATAATAGCGTTATTTCCAATTTAATGAAGAAAGGAAATAAGTACTGCTTTCAGGCAAATAATTGAGCAGGCTCCAAGTTCTGGCAAGGTCAAAATATAAAGCTCTCAGGATCCTGGAAGCAGAAGGAGCAGGGCTAAATGGTAACAAACACCCACCATTGACACTGCCATCAGCACTTCTAGAGTGGTCACCACCAATTGTGAATATCTGGACAACAACAGAACAAGTCCAAATGTGAGTGGCTTAAGGTTCCTCAAGAAAAGCTCTCTGTCTGCTCTAACGACATTTGCTCAAAATAAAAAGCCTAAAAATAAAACAGACAGAATGATATATATATATACACACATTCTAGAACATGGATAAATAATCCTAGTTCAGTCATAGCTAAAAAAGAAAAATATCACTGACTTTGGGGACTGTGTATTTGGGGCAAAGCACTGCTGGTTATTCCATCTCTCAACCAGTGCTGTGAGGGGCCCAGGCTGCTGCTCTTCCCTGAACCCTCAAAACCAGCAGCCGTGAGAGTCCAGGAGCGGAATGGCTGACAACTAAAACATCCATGGCACCACATGCTGAAGAGTGGAATAAATATGAAAGACAACAACCAAGAGAAGAGTGTAGGCACAACTCCCTCAGTACTCAACCCTCAGTAACTAAAGACACACACCATGTGGTAGCTGGTGCCGCTCTCTGCATCCCACTGGGGCTGGGCACCTGCATTCCTGCACCTAAGGCCAGAGAGCCCAGACCCTTCAGCTCCTAAGTGCTCTTCAGCCACTTATACACAATGTAAAGGAAACAATTCTAGTTTCTTTTCTATTATAGACTTCATGAGGCATAAAGAAACCCACAGCAAAGGGGAAAGTTGGGATGAAGGGGAGTACCTCCAGAAACAGCATGTTCCAAAGATGAATCACTCAGGGAGAGGCAATCAGCTTTTCTCCCTCTTGTGTTTATTCCTATTCAATTGTCATTTTCTCCTAAACAATAAATGAATGAGGTAAGAAACCAGCACTTTTTCAGTACTGATGATTGCTTCCATCAGTCAAGCAATGACAAGTGAGAAGGCATATCCAGAACAACAGTCATTGAGAATGCTTTGCTAAAGGTCTATAAAGAAGTCTATGTTACTTGTTTATACTTGCCCATGAGCAAAGCTGGTGAGAGCTGTTGACCGTGCTGGGACCACCCCGAGCACTGGTGTCTCTGACCACTCCCAGCACTGCACTCACTGCACGTCTGGTTTGAAAACTGCTGATGCAAACTACAGAACTTGCCAGTCTCTCAAAAGAGACAAAGTCTGAACAGCTTTGTGCAAAACCAAGTAAAGATCTGGGCCATGGTGACACCTAAGCTATGTATATTTATCAGTAATTTTTGGAGTTTGGTTATGATTTAATGGAAACCTTGTAATGATGAAAACCAGCATTTATGTGCATTTGGGCCAGGGGGTCCCAATTCCAAAAGTTTCAGAAGTCTGCTCTAGATGTTTCAGTCTTAAAAAACATACATATCACAAAAAGATGAAGAAAGGCAACACATGCATGAAGCACACGGCAGAGGTAAAATGATAGAAATTTCATTAAAGAGCATAAAGACAAAGGAAACTGCCTTCTAAAGGACAGAAGACTCCAACAGCTGGCCAGAGCACACAAAGTAAATCCTGGGAGTGGCCCAATGCTTACAAAGAAAACTACAGCAATTATCAACAGTAGATGCAATTAAAAAAAAAAAAATCTTTATTTCCAAATCTAAGTTTTCTTTGTAGATTTTTTTCCTGTTAGTCAGAATAACTGTTTCTTGAGCACAGCCTGTATAGGTTAGAAATGCACACAGAACCAATCTCGCTAGGTACAGCTGGAAACATTTACTGAGTGAAACAAACACTTTGTCATCAGTCAAAAAATCACCCTTTTTTGGCCAGAAAACTGGTAGAGAACTTGAACAACCCTGCGAATGAAGTTTATCTTGTCTATGTAGAAAACACACATACAAAGTACTTTACCTAATTTTTTGAGAAGTGTCAGGAGCAAGAGAATTGTAAGGAATGCCTCCATCAGCACACCTGGCTTTGGAATCAGAAAGGTATCCTCAGGAACACACAGATTCCAACCATCTCTGAAAAAAGACTGGTTCCTTTCATTGCAGATATGTAGCTAAATAATCCCGCTGCTGAAAATGAGGATGGCTCATCTAGGGAATGTTTTCTGCAATTAAAGCACACTGGAGATCCCGAAGGTCAGCGCTGCCAACCTGGCCATGCACGTGTCCCTTGCAGAGCACTAACAGGCACAGGTACAGAAGGGAGATGGCACCTGGAAAGCTGGAACTCTCGTGTGCTTACGTAGCATCTGCTGTTACACTGTGCTAGACAACTACAGTCTTGACAAGCAGTAGGGATTCTGAAAAAGCTTAAGACCAGAGTAACCTAAACCTAGCAGATCCCCATATGAGGATGGAGCAAACACGGATGCAGTGCACAGTCCTGAGGCACACTGGGGAAGAGAAATCTTCCCCAGGCACAAAGTTAGAAGACTCCAGAGCAGAGGCTTTTCTCTGAATTCAAGATGAGCCTTTTTATCTAACAACTTACTCTTTTCTTAATTGAAGTGATTTGGAGAGTTTCCCCAAAGCAATCTGTTTGGCTGCAGTGTGGGACTCAACTGTCTTCTGTATCTGCCTGCAATAGTTAAATGTAGTTTACATTCCTTATTATTCAGTCACTGTGTGTGTGCCACGATAGACAAATGCCAGACCCCAAACCACAGCAACATGGAGCCTGCTGTGAGTCACAGCTACTGTTCTTTAATGAAAACATCCCAGTTACAACGGATGATGAATTTCACAAATCATTTGTTAGCCAGACTGCTGTGCAGTGAACAGGGATACCCTCTGCCCATCCTGTGACTGAAATTAAAATGATTAATTAACACAACATACCAACATACTGCCTTATGCATGGACAGCTGCTCCAACTCTTTCCAGTCGGAGATACTCAAAAGTTCTACCACTCACCATTCTATATTCAGGGGTTATCTGAAAAGCTCAAGATGTGAAACTGTAACAGAACATCATGGTAATTTTGTACTAAGATTAAACATGTCTTGAGTTGAAATGTCACATAGCTGTTCTGGTAGGAGCCTGGACACTGCAGAGCCTGGCCACGTCAGCAGATGCTAATTACTGCTGATTCCTCACAGATAAGCAGCAACTTAGATGAGCTCCTCAAACCAACAGGGGACAACGAGGGATAAAAAATTATAATTCTGTGGATTACTCTGGCATTCAGAGTAATCTTTCATGCAGTCCTACTTTCAGGAATTGAATGGGATTTCTAATTTTCATGATGTTTGTACTAGGTCTAAATGCTCTGCTGCCTCTGGAAAAGCTTTACCCATCCAGAAACCTTTTTGTCTGTTACTTCTTGTTTCAGGATTAAGAAGTCTGAACAGTAACAAAATTAATCTTTTGCTTCTGAGAACTTAAAACTATGAAATGTGACATATAGAAGATAAAATCTGATTAAATAAGCAGATATGTTGATAATTTAATTGCATTTAATTTTTCTGTTTTCATTTTTTGTACACATGCAGGTTTTTTAGATCTGAATGAACAGGAGACCATCCTATGTGTAAGACAGAGACAGGGAAGAAATCAGTTGGAAACAAATAAAGTTGGCACCACTGGAAGAGAAGTTCCTGGAGAAGATATTGCACAACTGAAGAGATTAATGGGCATTGTTGTGCTTTGTATGAGCAGCATGCTTAGAAAACTCATTTACAGTGGCCTTTCAAGCACAGACAACACTCTTGCCCTGTACCCTGGCAACTGCAAGATAAATTTTAAAGTAAAGCAGACTCAGGCAAAAGAGTGGTAACATGGGTAGGAAAATGGAATTAGCCCAGACTGGATTTTTGTAGGCTCCAAACAGCTACTGTCAGGGGGGTCACCACTCTCTCTCAGACAGCAGTAAGAGTCAGAAATACTTGCAGAGGCTTCATTTCAGCACCAAATTGTTGGCTACAGCCAACTGTAGGAAGCTACTTGCCACAGAAGAGAAGTTCAAGCCTACCTTGTGGATTTGTAGGTCAGCAAGGTGATCTACAGACTGAAAACATCAGACTCAAATCAGCAAAGAAAGGTATTATTTTCTGTTTTTTCCAAACACTGTGTATGTCTTTACCAAAAGGCAATGCTTCAAGGGAAACTTTGAATAGAGACCAACATGAAGTAGCCACTGCCCTGAGAACCCCAGCCTGTTTTAGTACAGCAGGAGTACAGCAGAGCACCTGCATTAACAGGATGCATTAGAAAGGAACAGCATGTTCTGGAACCAATATCCACCCAGCACGTAGTCATGGCAAAGCAAAGTATGTCTGGTAAATGAACGCTGCAGGGGCAGCCCAGGAAGAGAAGAACAAGACCCCCAGTCAGTCACATCAGCAGGCAAAGCAAAGGCTGGATCACCTTCATGTCAAGCTAACGGTTACCTTGGTCGCATCCTCATCTTCTAGAGGTTTCTCCATGCTCTTCAATGAATCTCATCCCTTCCTATGCATAGGACACATAACTGTCTATGGTGTATGCATCTGCCTCTCCATAGCATATTCCTGCAGCGTGCTATCTTGGGAATGAAAAAGGGCAGTTCTACAAAGGGTGACAGAAGTCTATCATTCCCACAGTTTTTACACTCACTTTCCTACATTCAGTTTCAAAAGCACAGAAGTGAAGGTGATACACTCATGTTTACTTCCAAACCTCTCATTGAGCAATACACACCAACCCAATCAGCAGTGGCACAGCCAGAAACCTGTTCCCATTCCCACTGAAACAGATGCAGCACACACATGGACCGTTACCATGTCCCAGGAGAAGGAATGAGAGCAAAGCAAGCACAGGGGGTGATTTCTTACATCCCTGTGCTGTTTCAGAACCACACATATAAATGTATGAGCAATACCAAAGGTCATCAGCAGGTGGGAAAGAACTAAGAATATCTTCTGAATCCAACTTCTGATAGCTGGGCTTCTGTTCGTTTTTTAAAATAATGTCTTTTTATACATACATGATGGCAAATAAGCAATATATCGAACCAAACAAAATATTAATGCAACAAATAAAAGCAAACAGTACAAAATCATATTGATTTTAGCATTATAGATTAAGTATTTAACCCATTTTACTGTTCTGTCTAGGGATCCTACTGAATGACGAGAATCTCACTGTGACAAGATTGGTAGAAACACAAAGAAAAAGGAGGCTCCTGGATCATAAATCTTGTAATCCGAACATCGGATGAAAGGAACGAGCAACACACTCAGAATCATGAGAACATGAGCTAATATGAATCAGTGTAATAAAGAGTAGTCATAACACATCAGCAGCCCTAGAGAAATACATGTGCAGGCAGATACATCCTAACAATCAGTTTTTACTATTTGGGAAGCATTTTTTCTATTGAATATCAGCAAAAGAAAAAGTGAAGCAAATGAATCCATCAATCCTACAGCTATCATGTGAAGGTCCATTAGTGCTAGCCTCTGTAAAACCTCCAGTGATGCCCACGTTAAGAGAACAGTGAAGCCAGCCTAACAAGATTTGTTTATCTTTGCTGAATAACTGAAGTTTAGTCATAAGCAAAAATCATTTTAAGGAATGATAGTGCACAGTTAACTCCACCTGAGGAGAGAAGAAACAATGTTGGTTTAATCCCACAGATCTGAACTTATGCTTTGTCTATAAAGAATTTTATTCTCAAGCAACAACAAATAAAATTGTATAGATGTTACAAAATGACCACAGATTTAAAATTATAAACACATCACAGATCATTCTCCAGCAATAAGCTGAAAGACTGAAGCAAACAACTTCCATCGACTAGTCAGCTGCTTTCCAGCACCTTGGTTGGACAGAACAGACGGCGACTCCCTCCTGTTCACAGAGAAGGAAGTAGGATGTCCTGGTTTGTGGTCTCCTTCCATTCTTCCAACCTTTGGAAAGGTATCAGCAAATATGCTCAGCTTAAGAGACGGATCTTTTGTAGACAGCCCACCTGGACAGCAACCTCCACTCCTTGGATTCTCCCCACTGAGATGTAATATTCTTGTGGCTCTACTTGTAGTGGAGATGAAAATTGTGCAGCTGGATTACACAGAAAAGTTTGCCAAAGAAAGAGAGCAGGAACCCTGCAACTAAGCTAAATAAAGGATTCTAAAACTGAAGAGAAGAAAATGACCTGTCTCTTATGGTCCCGTGCATTTGGATTGTGTCCCTCCTGCTTGCTTATTAAGCTGCAGGCATTGATGTATAGCAAGTGCTAGCCAAAAATGGAGAAGAAACCCTGCAAAAATACATCTGTCATCTGGTCAAGGAACCTGCCGCAGTGTAAGCTGCAAATCTTATTAGATAAGGAAGTTCTATGCCTTGTAAGCATCCTAAACCCTTATTAGGCACATCTGATTATGGTGTTTTCTCTTTGAATCCTTGCCTATCCCGGTTAGGGAAAACAAGAAAAAGCATTTTGTAAAAAAGTTAGCTTGCAAGAAATGTAATTTCATGTTGTTGTTATAAAAATCAAATATGGACACTTGCTGTCCCTTGGATTCCTGGTCAATTAAGGACCACTAGCCACTAGGCAAGGAAATCGAAACACACTAAGCAGAAAAGTTTGAAGGTTCATAGAACCATGGCAGATCAGCAGGCTCAGATGCAAGTAGCCAGTCGGGCTAATGAAGAGCATGAAAATGCCACAGTCTTCAAGAAAGGTCAATCTAGATGATTCTATTAAATGGTGTGGATGGGGGATGTCTTTAAAGACAGTTAGAGAAAATATGGCAAGGTCCAATATACTTCTTGGAGGAATGTAGAACAGCTGGGACTTTGTCTCCCCATGCTCAAGAAAACCCCTCATAAATATAATAAAATAAAAACAAAATCTTGAGTCTGTATGAAGTTGAAGAACCACGCAAAACTGAAAGTAAATCCAGTACACATGTTAACAGTTAATAGAACACATACAGTCCAGCCCAGTGGAGAGACAGCTCCTTCCCTCAAGAGCATCTCTAAGCAATGGTAAATACCTTCTAATGCAAAGAGGTGGCATCCAAACGTGCTGGAATTGCAGCAGCAACAGGATCCTGCCAACAAGGAAGCTGAGTCAGAGGAGCATACAAAACAAAGGAAGGTTCCACTGAAGAGCAAACATCAGCAGCACTCATAGGTACATGGCACCAAAAGGGGAAAGACCAGCAGAGTCCTCAATGGAAGGGATTCTCAGATGCCTGCAGTAATGCTGGGACACCTCTGCCTTACCTACTTTGATTCTGAGATAATCTTGTACACAGTGAATGCAAGTGGTGATGCAGGCAAACAGACTGGCAGGGCTTCAGGCAGGCTAGGAAATTTTATACTATCCTCTTATTTGTATCATGCAGTGCTATATTTCATGCTTTTCAGAAATGAAGAGGGTTCTATGAATTCTCACCCAACCTGTTCATGGTTGGTGTTTAAGTATAACTTTCTTTGCTTCTGTCGTGCTCCCGATAAGCTGGCAGGTACATGAGGGGACCTTGACAAAAGTCTGTAGACTACAAACAGAATTCTAAGTGGTGCTGTAGGGAAATGGAATTTTGGTGAGTTTTAAAGGCAATTTTACTTCAACATAGCAAGAAAACCAAAGTTTGTGACCTCTGACAGCCTGGTCTCAAGCCACCCAAATAGGAAGGAAACTGATATAGTAACAACCAATGATCAGAGTAGGACCAGCATGATGTCTATACACATGACTGGGACCAGTATTAGGCAAAATCAAAAGAGGGGCTGGAATCTTTATGTATTTCAGGCAGAGAACAGAATGATTTTGGTGGCAGAGGTCCTTTCACCCAGCACTGAAAGATTTATTTGTGGCTTTATAAACTGAAATAGCAACTTAAATTAAAAGTACAATATAATGTCTTCTTATTAGACTCTCTCCTTCCCACCTCCCAGACTAAGCAAATGATTTTTACATGGACTCTCCAGACACTTGACAGGCTGCATTGCAAAAAAACTTATGGGAAAACCAGAAGTTCAATTCACTGTCTTGGTAGGTGCTACTCCACTGGCATGGACGAAAATCTCTCTCCCCTTATCAAGAACCCCTAATGAAAACCTTCTATTTTATGCTCTATTCCTAGATTTATATTCAGTTCCTAGCCCATAAGACAAGATCCTTATTTTATAATTCCATACTAGAGAAACACAAAACCCACTATTGAGGAAGCTCTCACAGTGTGAATCTCTCTCCAGAAAAAAACGTATCAGCACTTTTCTGGAAAACTGGTAAAGGAGAAAAGTCTTTCTGATAATTTCAAGTGTCCTTAAAATTCAGTGGCAGAAGGGGTAGAAAAAAGACTTCTCTGAAGGTAAATACTTAGAAATTTTGACATTTCTAAGGGGACAAGGTGTTGGTAGAGGTGGCTGGGGAATCCCATGTATCTACTGTCACTGGACTGAAAGTCAACGAGAGAGCTCAGGTTGGGGTAATTGTGGTGGTAGCAGTGAACTGCTACTGCTGAGCCCAGCCTCCTGGTGCACCAATGTCACAGAAGAGTAGTTACCTGAACTACTCAGAATCCACCTCTTATCCCAGCTGGAAATATGCAAGTGAAGTATTCAGTTTCCAGAGATTATGTTTACCTGACAAATAAGTTATTACAGAGAACGTGGCAATGATTATGTCAAACAGCAGAGTACTGTTCATGTTCCTTTTTATGAACACAACACACGCACACACACACACATGCACAAATGCTTCAAAATTTAATTAAACATTAGCTTGTTTAAGAGAGTATCAGGGCTGTCTTTGTTTTATGGATGTCAGACACGGTGGTTGGGCATGAGGCAAAAATTAGACGACTGGGTTATTGCAGAGCTACAAGGCAAACAGAAGAAACAAGGTGTATACTTGCCTGCTGGCAAGCATTCTGCCTGGTGCCTCCAGGAGTTCACAGCTTGCAAAGGATTCCTCTTGCTTTCAGGTATTTAAGACAAAATTTTTATTTCCTGTTATTTCACTTTTCTGTGAGCTACAATAAAAACCTGGGTGTCTCATTTTCATTTACCCATGGATCCTTCCATGCTACCTGGACTCCACTGTAACTGAGAATAAAGCCTCTAAGATTCATTTTGTTTAATATAAAACAAATTCAGTTTTAACATCCCAGGGTCCCAGGACTCCAAGACGTAACCAATGGGTTGTCTTAATGGAAACCAACCTTTCAAAATGGATGCACCCAGTAGGCAGCCTATTGCTCAGAGTCCTCCTCTGAGAGGTACTGCCTTGTGAGCACTAGATGAGCGTGTGGCCCAGGGGAGTAAGGTCATACCATCTACATTAGTACTTTTCTTAATTAACAACAATTATTTTATAATTTCACTCCCTTTCATGATCATTTTCTCAAAGATGATGAGCTAATTACTCACTAGGTACTCAGAATATATAAGGAGGCACATGTACCTTGCCAATATTTTGTGAGATACAGCCTGTTGAGGAATTGCCACATTTTATAGGTACGTCTTCTACAACATCAGTGTCTCAGTTCTCTCCTTACTACATCAGAAGATCTGCTCTTGCCTTTGCACTCATCTTAGATGTTGTGTTATTTATCTTCTTTAGTGATATTTTCAATAGAGTTACCTGCCTAGGGAGGAATTTGTGTATGTTAATTCAGTTATGAATACTATTTCTGCATCAAACTCTAAGAAGTGAGCTGGAAATGATGAGCTCTGAAGCTCTAAGTAAAGAGCTTCAAAACCAAAACATTTTCAAAATCTATAAATATCAAACAGATAATGTAGTATTTGTGGAAAAATAATTAAATTAGTTTTCCCAAAGATAAAATGCATTGATCTAGTCACTGAGGAAGAAATCTTTGTGGGTTTGGATTTTTCTTCCAAGTTGAGGAATTCAAATTTGAGTTAAAAAAAGTTGTAATTTATCCTACATTTGTAACTCTAAAATGGCACAAGTTTGGCTAAGTTAGTGGAAAATGTTTCAGAATCACTTCAACAGGAAACTAACATCGAACAGCTTCCTTAGTGGTTCCAAAATACAGGAAGGCCACTTAACTCCAGCCATCCTTAGTGACAAAAATTCATGGTCTGTAGCATTTCTTGGCCACTCTTACTCATTTGCCTTTATCCTTCAATCTGTTTGCAATCCCATTTGGTATCTATGATCATTTTTACTGGTATGTCTATTTAATACCACTAACAGGCAATTGAGCTTCTTTTTCCACACCAGTCTTCAACTTTTTGTTACTCTTTCTCAAGACACGAAATAGTTTTTCAGCTGAGGAACACATAACTGGAAGGAACCTACAGAGCCAGTCCTGCAAGTAATGGCAGAGAGAACTACTTTGGTAATTCCTTCACATACCAACCAAGCTCCATCTTACTCACCACTATTTCAGTTGGAAGACTGTTGCTGAACTTCACACTGCCAGAGATTTCCTTTTTCTTTTCACTCTAAAATGTATTCATGGTCAAGTGCATCCATTCCTTATGTCAATACTGTCCTTGGTCTATTCATAAACATATCTTTTAAACTTTTGCTTTGCTAAGGTCAACCAGCCACGCTTTTCTAATCTTTCCTCAGGCAGCTTGTTCTCAGTGTCTGAACAGTAAACATTTCCTGTGCTTCCAGTATTCCAGATTGGATTGCACTACCAGTCTATAATGCTATTAATATTCTTTCTATTTGGAAATAATATCTTGATACCCTGTACAGTTTTTAAATATATATATACACATATACACAAACCCCAAGCCTACAAAATTGTTTGTAAAACTGTTCTGTAAATTATCTCATTTCTTTATGGAGAGCAGACTAGCAACAGATTTCAAAACACTAAGAATTACTAAAATTTTATGTCATGCATAAAAATTCATCCTTGTGTATATTTTCTTGAAACCTACTTGGTTTTGGGTAAATTGTTAGAATTTTTTTTAGAGTACTCCAGATTGATGCATTCTACAAATGGTAGAACCTGAAATATTTTACTTAAAAGTAACTACATTCAATGCCCAAATGATAAATGGCCATCTATAATACCCTAGAAAACCTATTTTCAGAAGAGAAACACAGAAGGTAAAAGAACAGTGCTGGAGAGTAAATCTAAGAGCTCG
>VYZX01000395.1:327796-417474 GCA_013401335.1 Brachypteracias leptosomus
AGCCACTGAAACCATCCTGCTGAAACACACTGTGCACAGAATTGGGCAGCACTGTGCCACTGAGCAGTTGTTATACTATATAACAAGGGTTTAAAAATTCAGTGAAACACCAGATAGCTTTTCCTTTGTGGATTCTGTGGTTTTAGTGTCTGGGTTGCTTTTTTCAATCAAAGGCAACGTCCAGAAACATTATCGGTACTAAAGAATCTGTTCATGGCATTGTTTTACAAAAGTTCCTAACAGACAGTGACTATTTGATTGTTGGATGTATCCTTTATTTTATTAATGATGAGACGTAATCAATGGAATGCTAAAAATAAACTTGTAAAGAAATCTAATCTGAAATGTGAACCTGTTGTCTGAAGCAAGTTCAGTGGTCACGGTAACACCAGCTGAAGACTGACTCTTGCCCATGGCTCTTCTAAAAAGGTCACAAATTTTTCAAATATAGGCACCATGTTTTGAATTTTGCACATACAAAATATGTTCATTATCACTCAAATTACACAATGTGGCAGTGTCATAAGTCTGAACATTATTGTCAATTAATGGCAGAGAAAAGAGCCTGGAGCTCACGTAAGACTAATGACTGGGATGAATCCTGAAAAGAGACAAAAAGTATAAAACAACCGTTTTCCTGTTGTAGGTGGGTTGGTGTGTGCATGTGTGAGAGTGCATATAACAAAAAATGTTTAAGAGTAAGTTCAGAGAATAGCCCATCCATTTGTTCGCAGTTTCTTATCCAGTTTCATTGCTAAAGGCTTTGATTTTAACTGCATGTTAAAATGCAAATTCAAATCCCATATAAACCGTTAGTGTGTTGACTGGTTCAAACCAACCAAAATTGAGAATTGCTGCCGAATGTCTTCCTTTTGATCTACTTGTCAGCCTCTGGGTATGTAGGATACTTGACTGTCTCAATTTTCTCCTTAACTTTATAGGATGGGTACAGGCCTGTTCTTCCTAGTTTCCTATTGATGCCTTTTGAATAACCATCCCAGTGGTTTCCAGCTACTCCAATGACATCTCCAGGTTCCATAGGAATTTCTTCAGCAGTTCGTGGATGATGTGCATAAATAGCAATCTGGTTGTGGGCATTCTGTCCCCCAAAGTAGTAGATATCATCCAAAGAATGGAAATAGGCTGAAGCATCTGGATGTAATGTCTGCATAATTTCATAGGCAACTCGACAAACCTTAGAAAAAAACAAGAGAAGAGAAATCATAAATCTTGTGTGTGCCTGCAGTATAGCACAGCAGTCAGCAACCAAGGTGCAACAATTCAATTTCACAGAGGATCAAGCTTTGGAATGTCCAGCTCAAAACCAAACTCCTTCCACAAGTCCTGAAAACCTGCACATGAACTAACAAGAAGCGTATGATTTGACAGCATTTTTATGAGCACTCTGCTGATCTGATCAATAAATGACTAGATAAATAAGTAGAACAGTCTATTTTTCAGTAAAAACTCAAAACTGCTGGATGAACACTGGCCCATCCTGCTTTTCAAAATGAATTATATGCAGTCAATCAAACGTAAAAGCAAATATGTTTTCCTTTTCTACTACTAACAAAAACTATATTTTATTTCCCTTTGAACCTTTAGAACTTACATTTTCAAAATTCATTATGCAAGAATGAGGCTTTACATTTACTTTTCTAAAGGAATCTCCAATTTTCACAATCAAGCAGTTCCAGAAGACCAAGGCTTTAAAACGTTGTTAACGCTAGAACAGTGACAGAATTACAGCTTTGGCAACTTGAAAGACAACTAAATGAGGCTGAATTCCAGCAGGACAATCAAGACATTGGTGAGAAAGATGCATTTTGAAGTGTCATTGTATCACATTTCATGAAGGAAATTTTCTTCCAACTGAAACAGGTCCCTGTGCTGCCGTGTGTCTCAGAGCTGCCAGGAACACCCAAGGCTGTGCTACATTAACCAAAGCTCTTCTCCACAACTGCCCAGAAAGCTCTTCTCTGTCAGGGGTCTGGGTTGGCCACTGTGACCTTTCTGACTTCTAACCCACAGTGCTGTAACCTTCACTGATTTTGCATAAGCTTGATAAACTAACAATACAATAGATTTCTTCAATATGAAAAAGCATTTGAGCTTTTTCATCACTTTCAGCCTGTGTAAATATAGTAAAACTTGATTTTACTTTTCTCCCTCTGAAGACATGGTGAATAGAACTTTGATCAGTCAAACCAGGCATACTGGTACTTTCCTAGCTCTTTGAGAGAGGCACTTGCTTTAAAAATGCAATAGATTTCCTTTTATCCCTCTCCATCTGATCTCATTTTGAAATAACTTCTCAGAAGTAGCTTTCAGAAGATCAGGCCGAAGCTAATTATTTCAACGTAGTTTTTACACTCCATACTATAGAAACAAGTTTGGTTACCCATACATCGGTACGAGGTGATTTACTTTACAGCTTCTGTGACTGTGTTTGATGCTTTGTCTCTGCCTGTGTGCATCCCAGGAGGAGGAGACACCCACTCTGTGTAAAGGATTTTATATCTTTTCAATAGAAATGCTTTTCAGTGAGTGCCCTGCATACCTGCCATAAAACACATCTTCTCTGAGCAACTGTCTCCTCTGCAGCACCAAACCTGGGTTAACTAAAGGGTAAGCTGTCCAGGGCAGCAGGTGAAGAATCCACATGCAGGACGACAGCTAAAGGCAGCCTCCTATTTTTTATTCATAGATTCCCTTGGTTTGCAGCCTGTATACTTCCACGTACAATGCAAAATACAAAGACTAAAAAGTCCTGGAAGGAAATGAGATTATGAAGAAAAATACGTCAGGTAGAGGGAGCTATGATTTCATCTAAATGAAGACTGAAGAGACAAAAAATGCTCTTTGTTTAATGTGCAATTGTAATTCTGCTACCGTGTTGTGATATGTGTAAGTACCTACCCTGTGGCTTTCCTATACATCTCAATTAATGCCATGTTGCTGAAATACAGTTTGCCAGGGTAGCATGTTTGCCTTGGCTCCACATCACTTGATGGGCCTAGTTTCTTAAACAACAGTATTTTAATGAAATATCTATTCTTCAGCTTGTATCAGTGTTCATTTAGTTTTGGTAGCATAAATAAGAATTAATATAGGGGACTTCCTAAAGTGCCTGACTCTATTCACACATACGGTAATTGTCTCGTAACACCTCTGTAATTAAGTTTTGACTCTTTTTGGCAAGAGAAAGGAAATGGAAAAAAGATGAATGGGGTAGTCCAAAATCACTATCCTGACTTTTTCTTCATACAGATTGGACAAAAGATGGTCATTCCCAGTCTGATTTTGCTTACCTTTGATGCCAACCTAACTACCAAGCTGTGGGTTCCACTGGTGAAAGTACAGGGATAGCTGTTCACATGTCAGAGAACAGAAGATGAAATTTTAACCCATAAAAGAGAAATCTTTCTGAGCAGTGGAAAACTTGCAGCAGAACTCAGGAAAGCCTGACACATGAAAATACTGTAGAGATCCACATCATTGCATGACCAGCAAAACTGATGTTAAATGATTTTTGAGAAGTTTGAATTATTAAAGCACAAGAAATTGCCCCAAATAAGTAAACAGTTGGACCAAATTCATAGTCCCAGCTATTGAGGGTAACAGCCTAACAGAGGATTTCCTAGACCTGGGTTGCACCAGACGACCTCCAGAGGTCCCACCAGCCTGTATCACCTTGACATTTATGTCAATGTATTTTAACATATGTTCTTCTTTTTAAAATGCCCCCAGCACTTACAATTACAAACAAAGGATCCACAAGTGTGACTGAGGGATAAGAAGAGGCTTTTCTATACCTCTTCTTGTTTTGCTGTCTTCTTGCTGTGGTAATGTTATTAAGAATTCTGGTTGTCAAGATCAATATATCACTGTACTGATCATATATTAGTATTATGCTTGTTACCTATCTAATTGTCATTACAGTGCAGAACACAATTTACATTTGAGGTTGTGGAAAACATTTCTTTTTGAAGTGAATTTTAGCTTTCAGTTTTGTCCCCACTTCCTGTAACAGTACAATTGTGTGTGATCACGACCTATTGCCATCCCTAGTGCTCCCTAACCAGGAGTGTCACCTGAGAGTGCATAGGACAACAGGAGGTAAAAAGCACTCACTCTGTTTCATTTCAACCATATTTTGCCATGCTTGAAGTAGGTGGATCAGCATATCAGTCACCAAATAGTGCTCTGATCATTTGTAGAATTAGAACTGATTTTCATGATATATGAAATTAATATACAGTATGATGTAACAAAGGAAAACGCCAACTATGAACATTATATGTTGCAGTTTGGTAATGGGCTCCAACTTGCTTCATCAGACCACTCAAGAAAGGAAGCCTGTAGTATATAATTCTCTGCCACGAGAAGTCTACGGATTACAGTGGTCAGAGTTCACATTTATTGAGCTGCCTCTGGATTGCTGGAAATGTAATAGCTGAAGAGAAATGAAATGTCTGCTCTCTTTATTCTTTTCCATTTCTACAATCAGCTAGCGCAGCAGCAGACACTTTTGAACTGTAGTAGGGTGCAATGATGTGTAGAAATGGGTGGACACAAGGTATATATTATCTTTATGCAAAATTAAGAAGTGCTAAACATGTTTAAAATGATTTTTACTTGTTTTAAATGCCTTCACTAAGCTGCATAGAAATGGATGGATATAGGTTATACATTAACTTTATTCAGAACAAGGACCTCTTAAACATGTTTCGTATTATTTCTTGCTTATTTCAAATGTCTTAATTAAACCAGTATCTTCATCTGAAGAGAAGCAGTCAGCCAGCACCTACAGTCCTCTAAATGTTCACATTTCATACAGAGCCTCTAATTCTCCCCTGAAATTTCCATGAGATAGCACCAAGAATGAGAGAATGGGAGCATGAAGAAAACTAAGATTTAGAACTAATACATATACTCTATATTGTATTTGTGTTGTGCTTTACCTGGGATGAAAACGTACAGACCAGGAAGTCTGCCTGAGACAAAAAGTGAATATCCAGAATAACGCCTCTTAGGGAGTTTTCAGTGTATCGGTTGTGAAGTCCTGCTGACCAGGATATGGAGTTATCACTGATAAATTCGTAATTTGGATACCTGTGAAAATACAACACACTGTTAACAGTAAAGTCTCATTCTTTTTTTTTTAAGAAGCATCATCTTTGCTGCAACTTAAGGTTGTTAATTTGTTTTAAGTGGGTCTCTGCTTTACAGGGAATCAATTCGAATTCTGCTGACCACTCTAGAATGGTACTGCTGCTTCAAGCATGCCCTCCCTTTATCCAGTAAAAACAGAAAATTAAATAAAAAGACACTGTTAGTCTGTCTGAGATCTGACACTGCAAAGAGGAGAAATAAAACCAGGAAGCAGATGCCATTTTCTGCTAACGCTACTGGTTTTAGATTAATCACTTTGCTTTCTCCACGACTACGCAGAATACAGGATTGTCTCTATACTAGACTACTTTTTGTTTAGCATCATGCTCTCTACTAGATATTGACTATGATGCTGTGCAAGAAAATCAGTCAGCTGTAAAATGGACATATTAAAAGAATCTAAACTAACAAAAGAATTTAAAAAGTCTTTCACTGTGTGGGGAACAAATTTTGTGATTTACTGGTCAAAAGGAAATGAAACAAATGAATGATAGAACAATACACCATACTTGACACACCATAAACAAAACAGTAATACCTGAACTCAAAATATCTTTGTTTGAAATATAAAACCTTGTTTTACATTATTTTAAAAATAAAATTGAAAATTTTCAATGCATAACAATGACTTCCAAAGAAAAAATAAAATTCTTTTCTAAAATGCTGAAAAAGAAAGGTCTTTCTCTAAATATCTATATCTCTTTACTGGGGAACTCAAATCTGAAATGAATGATGAAAAGTAGCATGAATTAATTAAATTTTCAGTCAGCCTCCTACGAAAAATAAGTTTTCTATGAAAAATTCCAGGCAGTTGTAACAAAGACACTAATTGCATCGCTGTTACACAAGGACTCTAGCTCAATCACAAAGCACTAACCTGCCAACTGCCAAGTTTCAACTACAGGGTGAGTTCTAAAATAATTTAACTGAAACCTATTTTTCGAATTTACAATTCCATGGCAATTATAAAGCAATATTTCACATAAGATAGTGAGGCAGCTAATACTGCATTTGTAAGAATGACTCCTTCTGATAGTGTGTAATGAAGAAGATGTGGATGGGGTAGCAAGAGGTGCTGGTGGAGCAGCATCAGCTTGGAGCTGTTACTGGGCACTCCAGTTCTTGGGCAGGCACTGCAGGCAGCACCTGCACACACCCCAGACACACAGTAGATGAGATTATGGCAGCCTCTTGTAAAAATACACCTAATTTATTCCATTTTAATGCTAAAACTATGGGAAAACTGTTTTCAAGAGGGAGATGGGCAAATATCCATCTAACGTTCACTAGCCATGACAACCAAATCAGGAAATTTATCTCAAGAATGAACCAAAAGGCCATAAGCAAAACTGCCATATTTGAGGAAGAATTTTCATTTATCTTCATAAGGATTTTAATAGAGTTTTATGTTCCCAAGAGAAACACCTGCTCTATCAAAAAAATGTATGGTAAAATTCCCAGAGAGATCATAGCAACTTCAAAAGGTGCATCTGATCATGATTGTCAGGGAAAGTTCATGTTACATTAACATCAAGACAAAACAAAACAAACAACCTAAGGGGAAAAAAAATAAATATATATATAAGGAGGGAGGGAAGGTGTTAACATTATTCTTCTGGAATAACTAATATGACCTTTTCTGAGAAATTACAGAAGCACATGGATCAAGAGGTAGCTTTTTCCAACATGAACTCTATCACAATGATCATTTTCCCTCTTACCTTCTCATGTCTAACCTTTTTTGTCAGTATTTAACCAGCTCTCAAAATGCAACAGATGACAACACAATATTTGCAAAATACATAAATATACTTCTATTGTATGAATCATATTAATATTCTTTTAAAAGAAGAAAAAGTACAGACCAAACAGCAATGTCATGTGAAGACCAGCTGGGAGCAGAGCTGGGCACCTGTCCCACTGCAGTGACACAACTTGGAGGGGAGCAACATGAAGAACAGTTAACAGAAGATGTCATTTCTAGGGACAGTGAATATAGCAACGATATTTGCACATCCCTTTGCAAGCTCTTGGCACCAGGAATATTGCTGAAATTAATCATGTCCTTCAGACTTCAAAAATCAGAATCCAGATGCTGAGCAGAGACAAAAGAATCTTTCTGGAAGATTCTGGTTTCTTACTAGCAAAAGATCAGACTACTAACTTAAAGGAAGCACAGCAAAAAAAGTCTCATATTGGGTCTGGTAAAAAAAAAAAAAAAAGGTCAGAATTATTTACAAATCTTCTTATGCATCCATGTAAAATTCTCTCCTTCCTCCCTTTTCTCTGGAAACAGTCTCTGAGATGCTTTTAAGCCTGGGCTTCAGTTCCTTTTTGTAAAGTTGATCCGAATTCACATAACCAAGAGTGTCAGAGCCCACTTCTTCAAACCAGTGACCCACAGCATTTTTCTACTCACATTTCTAGGTTGTCAAACAAGTCCTTTTATGCCTTTCCCCACACAATGCTACATTCATGCTTGGGAAAAGAGGTTTCTTTTAAGCACCCGAAAATGTGAGTATAATAGCAGCCATTCTCAGTGTGAGCAAAGGATCTTCCAGCCCAGCATCCTGCCTCCAGTGGTTCCTAGAAGCACAAAGGACAACACAAAGGCCAAGCCTGCACCTCTCCCAGCTTAGCCCTGGGTGCTGCTGGTGTCCTGCCTCAGGTGAGATTTAACTCTCCTTCCCACTCACTACAGTGCTTTAGATTCTATTTAAAGCTGTTCTTACCACAATGGAATAAAAGAAGCTTCTAAAGCTCTATAGTTAGCTCTTGCCTCCTCCTATTTCCCTTTCCATCTGTATTTATTATGATTAATGTAATGCTTACAATGTAAGCTTTTGAAGATTTTTTTTTTTTCATTTTAAGCAGAATTCAAGCACAACCCTATTACTTGGATTCCTGAATGTATGGTAAATAAACCATAAATAATAACATGTCATATTCTTACTGACAGAATCACCTAAACACAGTATTCTGTATGATCCCTCCTAGCTTTCTAAAGAAATCACCCACACATTCTGTTCTCTCTAACAGGAAAGGACCAGACAGTGAAGATAAAACCAAAGAAAGGAAACTGACATAGAACTGTTTTCTTTGTGTGGGACTATATATAAAGTAGTGTATCTCCTCCACATACCTAAAAATAACATCTAGTTCTTCTAAAGCTACCTAATAGATTATTACTGAAACCTACATACCAGCCAGAAAGGATTTTTAATTTTTTTTCCCTAGGAAAAGGGAAAAAGAAGAAATCAGAAGGTGAGGAAAAGATAGTTTAAAATCTTTCCTTCGGGCAGCTGCCAGCCTCAGAGAAGGACACAAACCAAGCCCAGTTAGGAGACTATCTGCAGTTCCAGTTGGTTTCAGAAGCCGACAGACCTGGACCTGTCGTGTAACTGGAGCAGATGCAAAGCCCGGCGAGCCCCAGGCTCCTGCTCCCAATTCACCGGGACTGAGAAGCGTCCACAGCAGCAGCACGAGGGTTCTTCCCTCTGAGAGGAGAGCATGGGCATGTGTGGAAACAGACAGAGTCAGAAATATGGCTTTGTTCAGGTCTCGCTCTAAAAGACTGGAAGATGTATGAGCTGATGATCAGAGTCGAGAGCTGAACTGGCTGCAGCAGACACTGGGTGGGGTGGGGGCGGGCAGGGCTGCAGGCAGTGCATGGGAGAAAAGGCATTAACTTGCCGTTGTGGAAGTAAACAAACAGTGAAACGGGGAGAAAAAAGCTTTCCTAAGTGCTGGAAAAAACCTCATGAGGGAAGCAAATCACTGCAGAAAATGAAAAAGCAAAATAAGGATGACTTCACAGATAAACATCCTGAAAGGAAGAATGCATATTGTTGAACGTTAGTGCTCGTATGCACAAGAGAGAGATCTAAACAGACACATATAGAAAGCAGAATTGTACTAGATATGGTTTCTGAAGAATTTATTGCAGCATTATTTTGAATACCTTATCTTAAAGACAGAAGATGCTGTAAATAATATTCTGAACTAGAAATACACATACTAGAAATTGAAAACTTTGTATTTGAAAACTACTAAATCAGTCAAAGAACAAGCAAATTACACCAGCCCTAACATATCACTTATATCTAAGACAAACACCATGACCTCTGCTTACCAGAAGCTGTCATACGTTTTAACCCCATAATCTTTACAGCTGTTGAACTCTCAACCATGCTCCTCTCTAATCATGTTTTGTTCTAGATCATCCCAATTCTGAAAATATATCACTTCTCTCTTTCTTTTGGGAAACAAACCAAACCAAACCACCCTACAAACTGACAGCACTGGCTCCACTACCTTTACTGCTGTACTTGCAGCTGGCAGACATCTGGCTGCAATGGGAGTTTCTGAACCTTCATTCAAAGCATTTCTGTTTTCATGACTACAATAGTTTAAAATACTTCTTTAAAAGACACAACATGCCTACTGATGTGAATGTTGGCTACATTTTCATTATTTAAACACCAAAGCTGTCTGACAGCCAATCACTCTCATGTACAGAGAGTTACAACATCTAGGACTTACCTAGATCAACCTGGCCTAGTGGGAGGTGTCCCTGCCCACGGCAGAGGGGTTGGAACTAGATGATCTTCAAGGTCCCTTCCAACCCAAACCATTCTGTGATTCTGCTTACTAATATTACCACACCTAGTAAAGAATACAACCTAAGCTACTGCAACACAAGATGACACCTGCTTCTATCAAAGCTTGGTACTCCAGTGTGACTAGAACTTTTTTGTCAAAGTGTAAACTAATTTGTAGGGTTTTTTCCACAAGAAGAGGAAGAAAAGGTTCTTGATTTCCAAACCCTGACCTGAGCCTGCCTTCAGATGCCCTTAAATACTTAAACATCAAATTGCATCCTGCATTCTGTAAAATCACAAGAATTTTCAAAAATCTTCCACACGATGGCAAGCAACAGCAGGGTGCAAGCAGCTTAGGAAATTCTGATCCAATGTAAACTGTGACCTGAAAATTCAGGAGCAACACATGAAAAACTCTCTGCTACTTACAGATTCTATGTCTCTTACTAAGAAGATGTCCAAATGAATGCTGTACTAATGAGCTGTGCCTTCTCATATGTCAGTAAAAGTGCCATTTGGAAAGGACCCTGAACTGCCACAGAAACTGCAATGCTTAATACAACCCCGTATTGTTTTACTGAGCAAGCCACAATTCTACTAGTAGTTTTTGTTGCCATGGAAACAGATCATCCCAAGTTTTCACTCGGTATTGCATCTGACCACTGCTCACAAAGCTGGAGTATACAACGCTAAGGATTGAAAGTTGAACAGAAATAAAGAAAAAATGCCTACTTTGCTAAGATGCTACATTGCTAAGATCATTACAGCAATATTGAATTCTTATGTCACAAATAGTAATTAAAGTTATTTAGGATAAGATAATGAATTAAACATTATAACCTCAATTTTCTATTACCTGTCTTTTCATTGTTCAGATTTGCACTTTAAATGTTATCAAAATTGTTTCTGCTACTGTTCTTGTCTCTACATACACAAAAAAGGAAGGATTAGATTGCCATCATCTGGAGTTGTGTGTGTTCATTTAGATTTTTCAAAACTCCATAATTTTAAACAGCAGCCCTTTATGGATATGAAAGAAAAATAAAAATAGCACAATTGAAATGCACAGGTTTGCAACCTTGTAGAAAACTCCTCTACTACAAAATAACATTTTCTGCTTACCCTGTGTATGTCAAAGAAAATATGTAATCCAATATGTTATCTTACATATTTTTTCCAAGCATGTCTACCAAGAATAAAACAGTTCTAAAACCTGCCACTTCTGAGTTAGCTTGATTTTTAAAAATTCCTTGCTTAAATGACAGGCTGGCTGGGACAGCCCATAGCTAGGATAGGTTCTTACACCCATGTCTGGAGAACTAGAGGAGGACCAGGAGCAAAAAAGGGACAGAGACAATGTCACAATCCCACATATATTTAAGGGTAAACTTTAAAATTATTCAACATGTAGAGTGAAAGTCCTCTAAGTTGTCAAAACAAATCTTTCTGAAAGAGCCATCAGAAACTTTTCAACCAACTTAGAGAAATTTCCCTCACAACTTTTCACAGAAAGGTATTGTTCAGACAGGTGAAGTGCCTTAACGCATTAACTAGTTTTTACAATATTTCTGAATAGTTTCTTTCTAATATGTATGTTCTGCAAGAAGTTTGGTCTGTTTATTATTTCTCCTTCTCTTTTACAGCATTGGTTTGTTTTTAAATAGTCACAGGTATCTTGCTCAACTCTTCTAGATTTTTAACAGTAAGCTTTGAAAAACATATTTGAAAAAAACCTGTCCAAAAAAGAGAATTTCTGAGAGAAAAATCAAAATAACTGGAAGTTGAAGTGCAATCTTAACTGCATAAGCAAGAACTAAAAAAAGACACTAAGATCTGTACACATAACGTTCAGAAATTGCAAAGGTAACCAGAAGGAACAAACTGTAATATAAACAAAATTCATTCTTACTTGGATTTTGCCTCTTGCAACAATGAAGGGTCATCTGTAGCCAAATACACTCTTTTTTTATCAACGTGCATTCTGCGAGCAAGGAGCTCAAAGCGCTCTTCAACGTGTACCATGTACTCCTCGATGGGATGAAACGCTGCCTCTGTTCCCACCTTGTCTGTCCTTCGGACGTGAATGCTGAAAAAAGGCAGAAACTTTTTATAAATTCAATTTATAAATACAATACATACTTCAGCAACCGACATTATAATTTTAAATGTCATGCCTGTGCTTTTA
Organism: Brachypteracias leptosomus; assembly: GCA_013401335.1. NCBI lineage: Eukaryota > Metazoa > Chordata > Aves > Coraciiformes > Brachypteraciidae > Brachypteracias > Brachypteracias leptosomus. The sequence goes on from VYZX01000395.1 coordinate 339,758, forward strand.
GAATGCATAATCGCTCAAATCTCTGCATAAAACAAGGAAGGATTAAAGCTCCCTGATGCCCATCGAGACACACTGGCAACGTGAAGCTGGCTGTCGTGGAAGCAAGAGAATGATCTTGCAAGGCCAAGGCTAACTGGAAGAAAAGACACAAGGAGGTTTAATTATGGCACCCAAGGGATTCCATTTGTGCAGAGGTTAAGTTATCCAGCGTAGTTAGATAATGCTTGATCAATACAGTTCAGAAGCAAAGGAGGGAGATTTGCATCATGGCTATAGTGGGACACCACCTACAACGCAGGGTTTGAGTTGCAGGCAGCTGAAAAAGCATCTTCCCTGGCTGCGGGAACACTGACAAGTGTTCTGCTCGGCCAGTGCTGGGGAGGCCCACCCCCTCCTAACTAACATTTGGGCAGACCCACTCCTACAAAAAGGAAGATTTAGGATTGAAGGAAAATTCTGGCAAAGGAAGCAATCCAATATTTGCAGACTCTGGTACAGCAGCAACAAAATTTTACATGACAGTAAAGCCTTTCTTCCACAAGCTGTTCTTTATTGCCCATGGGTGCTTCCCTTCCTTCGCCCCACATCTTCCCATACAAACCTTTCCAATTTATAGTTACCACTAGGAAATAACACTGAAAACATCAGCAGAGAAAGGCACATAGCAAAACGAGTCAGTTGTGGATTGTGGCATGTAAAACGTAGGCTTAGCCTTTTTCCTCAAATGTAAAGGCTATAGGCACTTGAAAAGAAGACCAGACAGAAAAGCATTTGGAATACCAGCTGTAAGGCAATTCCATGAATGAAATCTGTATCACGTTACTAGAATTAGAAAGACATATAAAAAAACTTCTATTAAAGTACCTTTTATGTATGTGTCCAACTATAGGCAGGCAATATGCTGAAGTACTTGTACTCAACTTGTATTATGCACAGTTAAAAAATAACAGCTTCACCTCGAAAGCTCCCTCTCTCCCCACAGAACGCTTGAGGCTCTTGAAGAGCCATCACAAAGCAATCTGTCCTGAACAGGAACCACTACAGACACACATTAAAGCACAGACAGTCAAAAAGAAAACTAAATACCCACCCAATCACTGGATGTTTGAAACCGAGTTTCCTTGTGGCTTCCTCTATTTCCTTCTCTAACCAAGGCTGTGGACGAATCAAGTATTTGACAAACTGCGAGACCCACCACACTGCAGGATCCCCGTGCACACGGATCAGCCTGTCGGCCAGGTCTTCAGGGACAGCCAGCGGCAAGTAAGGTGGCCGTGGGTGTAAGCTGTCCACAATGGGGAGTTCCACCACCTGGACATCCTTATCATTAGCCTCACCTGTTTTAAAATACACACTAGGATGAGTCAAGCAGGTTATGTATTAATAAGCTTTACCATCGGCAAGTAATATCCCAAACATCAGCTAAACTGGATCTCCAGCCTCAGAAAGGCCACGTAACCCTTGCTCATTAAAAATGCTAATAAAAATCATAGTTTTAGACTAGATTTATGTACGGACTGTATCTAACAATCCACTCCAGCAGAACAGAACTGAAGGTCCTTGAATTCTTAGCACCTGGTAATTAATAAAATGTGTTCTGGTTTCTATAGTCATGCCTTTTATAAACATCTACACCACTGCTGGGTGCTAAGGCCTATGTGGACAGACTTGGTATCCATAATGCTTAAAATTCAGTTACTTAAGAAATAAACAAAGAAATGTTAAGGCCTAAGAAACCATAAAAAAAAAACCCCAAATTGTAAAGCCCTGCTGTTCTTTTGAATGCATCCTACTGCCGAAAATCTCAGCATGCCAGACATCATCAGAGGCACAGAAAGCATTACATTTTTGAAACACTGAACATTTCAGGTACGATTTCTAGTGTGCTCATTTCCTCCAAAAAGATGATTTTCACTGCCTGCAGCATTCACTGGCAGAGACAGCCAGTTCTCTGCTCAGTGCTCACCAGCCAGGGAAGAAAACTGTTCTAAATATAAGCACATCATACTCCTATAACTGCTGATGACCAAGTGAACCTAATGTCCAAAAAAAAATCAATCCAGTGCAAGGATAATGAGTCTTATATTAAGAACAATTCAAAATCCCTAAGGTTAGAACAATTCTGCTTGCATTAAAAGTCATTTCAGTGTATTTGTGACAAAGTCCTAGAAATACAGCAACGATTAGATGAAGTCACACGTCGCCAGGATGCTACATTAACAGCAGTAGCCGACTGAAATGAGTCAAAATTAAGCAGGAACTCTCCTAGATGTGGTTGTTTACATCAAGAGCATTTGTTACAATCAGGTATGTTTTCAATTAATTTTTAATAATTTGGAAAATATTTCTTCAGAGACATGTCTATATGTTAATATTTCATCACTGCGCTGTATTAACACCACTGCGAAGGGATCTTTTAGAAGAATGTACTGCAGGTATGGATGATATTTTTTAATTCAAGAGGCTGATCCATATTTTTACCATCTACTATATCACATTTACAAGAAAAGGTTTAGCAAAAGTTCATAAATTTACTAAAAATACTGAGCATTTAAGTGTTCTTATAACAAGATGGATAATATTTGGGCCAGCAATAACAAAGAATGCTCTCAGCACCCAGGAAACTAGACTAAAATACACCAAAATCACAAGAGTACCAAAGAAGATTGCGGGGAAAAAACAAAACAAAACAGAACAGATTTCAGCTTTCAACTGTACATGATACTTTGTTTGAATAATAATGAATTTGCAAGACTTGCTGTGAATCAAAATCAGGGACAAACAAAACGTAATTCATTAAGGCAAAGCAAACAATTTGGTTGTGCAAAATTAACGACTGGGTCAAGTGTTAACGAGTGTACTTTGAGATAGGGAAAACTACTTTCCTACTAGGTCAAGTGTTAACGAGTGCACTCGGAGATATGAAAAACCACTTTCTGAGAAGGAACTGAAAATATTGTATGGTTATTTCACAGGGAAGATTAAGAGTTCCTTACTTTGTAAAACAACCCAATATGAAACCCAACAAGGAACCGCTACTGAAAGTGCGGGTAACAAATGGAAAGTGATAAAATGAAATACTCACAAATCAAAGCACGTGTTGTTATTATAATTACAAATTTTGAAATGGTTACAGAAGCCCTTCATGCTTCAGGACTTTTGCCAGTTACTGGCAAAATAATTCTGGCACACATAGTGTTGTGTTGAGACAGTGCATAAATTTGGCTTAAAAAAACCAAACAAGCAAAAACCCCAAGCTTCCAAACAATCAATCTGGTCATCAATATTTTCAATGAGGTTCTATTTTGTTAACAGTTGACATAAAATCAGAAGTGAGCAAGGTGGTATGTCCACTTGCCCCAAACATGGAAGCTCTGGATCACGCACAGTCACCTGGCATCACTGGCCACCACATCTGTGCAGCCAAACACGCAACGGGGGAACAATTCCAGGAAACTTTTGGACAAGTTTCCAGTTTTTATTACCTTTATTATCGTTCTGAACAATGAAGAAAATACTTCCTATTAGTCTTTGCTCACTTCAAAAAGTATGAGCTAGAAGCTGCAGTAAAAGGAAAACTTCAAGCAAGTATTTGCATTTGTCCCAGACAACACCAGTGAATAGCAACTCTGAGTGACTGGAAGGAGTGATCAACTCTGTGCAGCAGCCCCAAAGGCAAGTGACAGCTCTCTCTTTACAACCAGCACCTTTTTCCCCTGCTGTTCATTGAAAGATTCCTAACAAGCAGTGATCTTGTCCTATTTTCAACAGGCACAGTTTAAAAAAGTTTCATGGAAATTGTGGATAGCAGGACATCGTTTTAGTTTACTCAGAAATAAGCCACAATCAAAATCATGGATAGAGGAGTTCACCGAAACTTGGTCAGCTTGACAGGCAAGCAGGTATGTTACAAACACATTAAGTCACAGTCTTGACCGATAGGAATTGTAGCTGTTCAACTGAAGATAGTGAGGCAGGGTTAAAAAAACATAATGATCTTTTCATCCATACATTTCATCCATTTTTAGCTATGTGTTCTCTAAATTTTAAACACTTCCCAGCTGTATTTTGTTAAATAATAGATAAGCCATAAAAGGTAATAATCCATACTAATGCTTGTATCTTTTTTCTCATGTTGGTAGTTCAAATCGCAGCACCATCATGTTAACCTGGCCCAATTCCCTGCTCAGCACAGGTCTACCTTTGACATTTGATCACAGGATCACAGAATTATTTAGCTTGGAAGATACCTCTAGAGTTGTTCTAGGTCATTCACATTTCGAGTGGTTTTGTAATAGGCGAAGTGCTGCAATATTGATAACATTGTTATCATAACAACATACTCTGGAGGAAAATCACAGATTGCAAAGAAGCAGATTTTTGTTTCAATGACCCAAGCCAGCTGCACCACCCAGCTCTTACTTATCATCTTTTTTTGGATACATTCATCACTAATAGATCAGTAATACAGCTTCAGTTTCCAGGAGTCCCACTGATTATATTTAAATACTGAAATGAGCTCTGTGTGTTATAAAAAGCCCAACTTTGCTTCCCTGCAGTAGCTCAATGTGCCTTAATCACTCCCCTCATAGTTCACAGGACTTACAGAATTTTTGTGATTTGGCATAATCTTACTGCCTGTCAATTTAACCTTTGTCCTCCTAATTTAAGCACATTTAGAAATGTTTGCTATTTATATCTTTCATATAAACTTCTTTGAAGCCTGACAAATGTTGCTTTGGCTCAAAATGACCTTGGGAATGTTGTCATTTTTCTGTTCCATGCTGCAGACCACATCTGCAACTCTTTTGGGCACTTCCAAACATCATTAGAGTTACCTGGTAAGGACTTTATGCCATAGTTAAATTACAAAAGTAAACTACTTTTAAAGTAGTCCACGTAAAATATAACTTGTATATCTAAGTGCTTTTTCTCTAAGATTTTGCCTTGTACATTTCTAATACAAAGCTTTTGAACTTGGCTGCTGATTACTTCTCACTAGTGTTCCACTTACTAATTTTTTTAATCATCTTTATCTAATCAAACCTCCTAAAGCAGGCAGGTATTGAATAAATTTGGTGTAATGCAGTTCTAAAGAATCTAAAAATACGATCTCATTTTTTTCCCCCTCAGGTTTTATATGCCATATGGGTACTATTGTCCCATTTGTCATCCCAAGAGGCTGATTCTTGATAGCTTCAGGAAGAAATAAACCAAAATGTTTTCAAACATGCCAACACATTTTCTATTACCCAGCACTCCCAAGGCTTTTTTTCCGCATCTTCTCCTCTCCTCTCTTGCACAACTCCTGCAACTACCCTCATGTACTCCCATGTCTCTTACCACTGTGTGCCTGTTGGAAGTGAATTTTTGGCCAAAATTCATCCAATATTCAGAATTTAAAATAAGTTAGGATAAGAAAAGAAGCAGACAGAAAAGAGAAGCATGATGACAAAACCTTTGCTGTCACAAGAAACTTGGCTAATATAATTCTCTTTCAAAGATACTGTCTTATCAGCTCCCCCCCCAAAAATAAAACTCTGATGGCAGTCTTATTTCTAAGTTCCACTGACTTCCAAAAGTATTTCTTTTCCCATGTCATTCTGCTTCTCTGAAAATCCTACTCATAATCAAAACCACAACAGAAAGATAAACAGTGCTCTTCCAGTCCTAATAAGCAATGAGATTCCAACAAGCATTCTCCCTCCTTCACCCAGTGAAAACACAAATGGAGTGCATTGGTTTGGGCACTTGATGTAGTTATCTCTCTAATAAAACTGAAGCAGCAGCATCTCTGATTTTATGATATAATTCACCTCCTGATGCCTTTGGGGCCTCCATTCCCTTTTCAGTAAGCTGAGGTGAGCTGCATTATAAAGATCTGTATTTCTGTTTCACTTCTCATCGCTTGTTAGAAGCTTTTTACAGCAATTGTCATGTCACTTTGAGAGAACATTAAAAAGTAGATATTCTTCCCCTCCTCAGTTGTGCAGATGCCCAGCATGCCAGCTGGAAAGTTTACAGATGAAGTGTGTGATTGCACAAATTGACTTCCTATAGCAGTCAGGGAAGGCATTTTCAGCAGACTGTCAAACTAAGTAGAAATCAAGAAGCTTACTAGTAATTTATTTTTCCTTTCTGCTAAACAGCCTAATGGAAAGGGGGACCTGTCCAAGCAGAGCTCCACCTCTCTGGCTACCAGAAAACACTATCACAATGTATTTGCAAAGGCAAATACACTTTCATAAATGCAAAGGGGTTCTGCCATGTTATCCCGGTTCAGTTGCTCATGCAAACATTAGTCAGAGTTGTTGACTTAGAAGTAAGACCTCCCACAAGGACAGCTGAAATAACTCTGGAAAACATACAGAAAAGATCTTCAGAGTAGTGTGGAAGAAAACTAATCTTGGATTTGATTTGAAACAATTCCACTTAAGCTTATTCTCTATTTCAGTCTAATGTTAATTACTGTACACCTGGAAATACGTCCAACTACTTGCTTTGAATATAAAGTTCTTTTTTCTGGCATGGAAGATAAACAGCTTACTTTTACAGTAATCCTTCAAGGGCTGCAGGGATTTATCTGCAGGGACTGATCTCTGGCACGCACAGGCTAACTGGATGTATGCACGAGCCTGTAACAAGCACACATCAGCATGCACAAACAAGACAACCTCAAGACATTATTTTAGGAGACTAAAAGCTTCCAACAGGTCATGAGACAGGGTGGACCTTATAGTGACCTTCCAGTACCTGAAGGGGGCCTACAGGAAGGCAGGGGAAGGTCTGTTCCAAAGGGTTTGTAATGACAGGACAAGGAGTAATGGTTTTAAGCCAGGAAAGGATAGATTTAGACTGGATATTAGAAAGAAGTTCTTTTAACATGAGGGTAGTGGATCACTGGAACAGGCTGCCCAGAGAGGTGGTGGAGGCCCCATCCCTGGAGTCATTCAAGGTCAGGCTTGACGGGGCTCTGAGCAACCTGGCCTAGGTAGAGATGTCCCTGCTTGTGTAGAGAGGTTGGACCAGATGAGCTCTAGAGGTCCCTTCCAGCCTAAAATATTCTATGATTCCATGATTCTATGAGAATGGAGCTTAGTATTTGGAGAAGGCTAGCCAGGCATCTAGTGGAGAAGGGTGCCCAGTTTAGACAAGACAATTTCAAATGAATCCACTAAATTTATTAGACATTATTTCTTCTATAAAACTCTCATTTACTCTTCTTCACCATGATGTATTTTTCTGTTATTCCCTAAATTGTTTCTTCATTATTATTTCTGTTAATTTGTCCAATACAGAGTCTATGATTTGCTGGAATCCTTCTGGAAAATTGCTATCCCTTCAGCCATCCTCCATCACTCTATAGAACAGCGATTATAGACAAAAGCAATTATAAAATAATCACCATTATAAACAGAATGTTCTGTTGTAAAATGCTTTTGATGGCACTTGGAGAAAGAGCCTCCAAGGTGTCCCCTATGTAGAAAGACTGAAGCAAGGGAGCCTCCCAAGGCTCTTCTACAATGAGTGTGGATATGGGAGATTTTTCTCATTTGTGCCACAGTCCTGTCTCCTTCCAGTGCTCCCTTCATCCCTTGATTATCTACTGGCCCTCCAGATTTTCTGGCAGGCTTCCTGATCCTGATGTGTTTGAAAAAGGTTTTATTATCAGGTTCATTGCCTTTAGGAAGCTTCTCCTCAAAATCATTTTTGGCCTGCCTTACCACATTTTCACATGTCATTTGCCAGAATTTCTATTCTTTCCTATTTTTCTCATTTGCACAAAATTTGTTTGGGGTTTCGTGGGGTTTTTTAAATGCCTTTAACAGCACCAAGCAACTTCATCACATTTGCCTTGTTTATAAAGAGGGCTTTGACAGGTGGTGGGAGTTTGTTCCACGTTTTGTGTTTTCATGTAATTTTCTTTTTTAAAGGCAACATTATAGCGGTTGTTTGATTTTTATTTCCTTTATGTCTTTATTTGGTATTTTAGGCAGGCGTGGCTGCACCTCTGCTGCCAGCAGCTCCTCTCACAGAAACCACCTTGAGTGCTGGAACAGCCCTTAGATGAAGTGGCCACTTCAGATTTGTTTTCCCCTACCGAGTTCACTTATCTGGTTTCTCTTGCCTATTTTTCCTGCCTAACTAAACTTCCCCTGTAGCTACTAAATGTTGAGGAGCAGTAAACCGTTAAATCCAGCCAAATGTCTTAACATTTCCCCTGGAACATGTCAACTATTGACATGATATTGTATGGACATGCATTTAAAAAAAAAAAATAAATCAAGTTTACGAAATAATTCAAATCTACATATAACCTCTTTAGAGCATATATGGGATTAATTTCTATTTTTTAGGATAACAGTAACTGTTTTTCATATCCAACATCAGGAAAAGTAAAATTAAAATGTTAATTTGAATGCAGATTATTAAACCCAAACTTTCAGATGTGTTACAAAAGATGTCGTGAGAGATACTCTATTGTCTGTCCATGTAAACTACTCTCATATTCTCCTGCATGCTTATGGGCTTAGAAAAACAAAAAAGGAAAGAAATGCACACCCCAGAAGCACCTTGGTATATGTTTTTCAGTGTTTAGTCTTGATCCCTTTTGAAATTACATGGTGTTTTTAACAGATGTAAAAACATATGTAAGGTTGACACAGCAAATAATATAACAACAAATAAAGGACAAGTTGAGTAAGGCCAAGTATGAATTGTGAAGGAGACAACTAACATCTGTGTGTTGGTACTCATGGCATTTGAGTTAATGTTGTGACATCACCCAGGCATTTTCTGACTGTAGCATTTCTGCTTGTAGTCCCTCCAAACCACAATCCTTCTGAAGATTCATTTGCAGCTCCCCAAACAGAACAGTGTTGTTCTCTTTAAAACCTGCCTCTGTACCTCACTACTCAATCCTGCTTCCCACCAGGTGCAGGAATGACTGGTGCAGGGATGTGCCTCTCTCTGCGATGCCTGCAGTGAGCACCAGGCTACCCGCCAGCAGGCTGGGGGTAGTGCTGGGAACAACTGCTGCATCCTGACTTCAAAAATTCAGCCAAGAGCTCAATGTCTTCATGAGGATTTCACTAGGTATAAAATTACTCACCTTACTAATATCTTCTGCTGTGTCTATCTTAGGTCCTAATTCTGATTGCAAGACTTTACAGTCTGTAACACTATCTCCCTGGAAAATACCTGTCGCAACAAGGCTTTTAGGAGCTTCTGTAACAGAAACAATAATTACAGACACCATTTTCCAATTTTCACACAGTGACCTATATTATATAAATGCAGCTATGACAATAACTAATATATTCTTAAGATGAGCTAATAATCAACTAAATAGTTTTTAATTTACTAAATACGTTTTAATGAACTAAATACTAATAATGAACTAAGTACTTTTTAATGAACTAAATACTTTTTAATGAATTAAATACTAATAATGAACTAAATACTTTCTTCCTGATTTTGGACAGCCACATTTTCATAACAAGCAAAAAGCTGTAGCAAGAATTTAAAAATAATTAAAAATAAATAATGCACTTTTGGGCTACAATTTAACTTACTTTAGGGCTAAACAAAGCCATTTTTACTGCAATAGGCAGATGATTTATATAAGTAAACCCTTTCTAAATTACAAAGGGTAAAAAAACAGGAATATATAACAGCTTTCTTTTTATTACACATGGATGTTGGAATCAAGTTCAATTATGTTTCCAGATATCTTCTAAATAGAAGTTTCTTTACAGTGTTCTGAAGATCCTTTTTTATATCTATATGAGAACTTACTCTTCCAGAAATTTAACCTTTACTTTAAAGTCAATTTTTAACCACTAGAAAAAGATCTTTTTCCAGAATTTAGAACCATCTCTAGCTCTTGATAGGAGATTTGCAATGGCCTCAAAGACATTCTGTATGGTAAAGCAGGCTCAATAACACAAATCAATCTCTCTCCCTCTCCCTCCCATCTCTCTATGCTTGTAAAATGTTTCCTTCACTGTAAGATCAGCTGGTTAAATGCATTTTACTTCCATTTGTGCCTAAGACTTTGCTTTTTTTATTCCACTGACAGTTTTGCTCATAAAGTTAAGAGCTGATCTGATATTTGAAAGTGAAAAAGGATTGCCATCTGCTCAAAGCCAACGTCTAGCTCTAGTTATACCTTGGGTTTCTTTTCCTGGATTGACCCACCTCACACACAAAAGTAACAGACACATTGGAAAAAAAATCTGTCAACTTATTTTTCCTTTTGCTTTTCTGCTGTGCTGATCCCTTGAGCAACAGCCAGTAAAGGACCATTTAAGACGCATGCCTCTCCTTGTGCAGGGCGACACTGTTGCCAACAGCTCCTTCAGGCTGTCCACCCTGCACCAGCTCCACCTGCGTCCCTCAAACCACCACCACCTTCTGTGTCACATGTGCAAAATCCTAACAGGTTGAGAGGGAGGCAGACAAGCCACAGTTTTCAAGAACACATATAATCTCAATGAAATGAGATTATATCCCCTATCATATCCCCTGAATGCATTACTACAGTAGCCAGCTAGCCTTTCTGTAAAACCCAGACCTCACTTCCCATCTGAATTGTCCAGCCATGTGCTTTAGTCTAAACGGAGAATTGTTTCCCAGAGAGAAGTGGCTATAAAACATAGCAGGACAAACTTTTTAAACTCGCTTTGTTTTTAAATTGAATCATGCTCTTTAATCTCTTCCTGTAAAGCAGATTTTTCTGGCCTTGCATCAGTGCAGTTCTTGGTGGGAATCCTTTCATGTTTATCAGGTCCGTGGTGAAGGCCAGCTAAGGAGCAGGGTGTGCTGCAGCCTGGCCACTGCTCTCAAGGCCACATCCACCTCCCTTTGCTCCATAACCTTCTGCTTAGGCACAAACACAAATCAGGCTTTGCTCTCCTACTGCACTGCTCTGAAAACTCAGACCTACCTCATCAGGATTCTGGGGTCCTTTTAAGAGTTACCACTTTCTAAATATGTTCTCATGTTTACGTACACAAATATCTTCTTACAAAGCACCTTCACCACAAACAATCTAGGCAGGATCAGTAGCTTGATTTCAAGAGCTAAAACAAAGGGAAAAGAGAAGACAGATTGCTGTTCTGCTCTGCTCTCTGCATCACCACTCCCCAGGATGCTTCACACCAATTCAGATTTGCCTGAATTAAAATGTAAAGAAAGGAAGCCAGTGTATAAAAAAGATATTAAGAATGAGAAAGTTTTTATAAAGAAGAGCGAGACGTGAGAGCAAACCATAATTCATACAATTGCAAGTTATGCAAGGATGTAAGGTAAAGTGTTTTTTTAGGCTAATACTAAATACTTGTCTGATTTATGTAGTAGAAAAGCTACCAAAGATTTAGTTCATGGAATGGAACTTTTTTATTTATTGCAATTAATTCTGCAGAACCTTTTATGTTTGAGTTTGCAATTTTCATTTAGACCCTTTGATTACTGTTGCCTGATTGGCTTTAATAAATTAAAAATTAATTTTGTGTACCCACAGTTTCCTCTTTATTGAATTATACATATAAACATATTAGTTAATCCATATTTTAAGGTTACAGTTCAATGAATACTTAAAAGCTAGCACTACCACCAAATGAAGAGCTCTGCTGTTTTCTCCCCTCTGGGCACCCTGCCTTAAAAACATTCATTTCTCCAACCATGGCTAGAGGCTGCAGAGCCAATATTCAAAGGTAACTGCAGGAAACTGTTTCAGGTTTCCTTTTTCAAGTTCTCTTTCATCTCACTGGTTTGCAGACCTTATGGGAAGGAGCACACACTGTTATTTCAAACATGCAGAGGGCTTCTTTCCCTCCCCAGCCCTTCATTCCCTGCCATATACTGCGGGTAGGACTTCTAACCCTATCTTCATCTGTCCTTTCTCATCATCTGACCTCTTTTCCCATTTGTTGTATGGTTCTGGATTTTTTAATCTATTTATTTTATAGCCCTCCTTCAATGTATTATTGGGGGATGCCACTGGGACATGATAAATCAGTAACTGAAAAGAGGCCTACTCTGGTTTAGCACGTTGAAATGATACCAGATCATTATGACCAGGCAATTAAAAATATTCATGCTCAATTTAACTATTTTAAAGAAAATAAATAAATATTTTGGCCACAGATCTCAAGGAAAAAGGAACTACAATTGCAGGCAAGGCCATTTTACAGTTTAAAAGAACTTGCACACACCCATCTCTTAATAAAATGTTCTTTCTCTGCAATGACACTACGAAAGTGAGTGAAACAAGGGAAAAGGAAAAATTATGCCACTGTGTAATACAACTGCAATAGAATCCTCAATCTTTGAACATATTTAAGCTAGAAAGCTGAAGCTGACTTGTAGGAACACATCAGGCAGAGGAGGGCTGCGTGAGGAGGGCTGTGATGACCCCTAATTCTTGGCACAGATGAGGACTTGCCCTATTACCCTTCTGCTGTCAGGCTAACGGAAGCTTGCTGCTTAAAATTCTCCCTGCTTCCCAAATTCCAGAATCATGGCAATTTCTTCTCAACCAGACAAGATTTGCTTTTATGCCTAGTCAGGAGAGGAGTGGACCAGTAATATTTTAAATATATATATATGTTCTCAGCTCATGTAAGCCTCTTGGTTCTTTGTAGAAGAGATTACTATCTAAATTGTTTTGCTGAAGACAGACTTCAGAAACCTCAAAACTTTATGTTGCTAATACAACTAAAGTAAATGTTAGGCAGAAGCAATTTAACTACTACTACTAAGAAGAAATCTACAGATTTAAACAATTCTGCCATGAAGCACAACTTACTAAATTATTATCTATGAAGGTCTGCAAATTACAGATGACATAATTCTATGATTTCTATGATTCTTTGATTTCTTGGCCTATTTCTGTAATTTTCTGTAATTTACACCGGTATCTTGTTTCTAAGTATTCACTTGCGTGAAGTTATTATTAAAAAAACTTTTATTAAAAACCCATAGACACAGCATAGTAAGTACACTATAGAGGAGAAACATTCTGTTCATGAGAAATGGAAATTTATGAATGTCAACACATTCTTATTCATTATTTTTGACAATCTGAAAAATCTCATGCTGATTTCAGAAGTTCTGGAGAAAAAAAAAATTAAAGTGTTTTTTTGCAGACAAATTTTTTCATTACAGTTAAGAATCTCAGAATTAGAATCATAGAAGGGTTTGGGTTGTGACCTCCAAAGGTCATGTAGCCCAACTCCCCTACACTTCTTTGTCACTGTAAAGTTACAGGGATTTTAAAAACAACCAAAAAAAAAAAGGAAAAAAGAAAGAAAAAACTACATAAATTTAGAAAGACGTAAAAACCATACAGAAAACTTCAGCAAGATAGAATGTCTTCCAAATTTACTGGCGATTTAGTATCCAGTGAAGATTCCTACCAAAACCACACTGAAGCTAGTAAAAGAGATGAGTTGTTGGACTAGAGATGAGGGGTTGGACTAGATGATTTTTCGAGGTCCCTTCCAACCCCTAACATTCTGTGATTCTGTGTTGGGATCATGCCACTGCAGAAGAGTGGCACTGAACCCCCTTCAGAGCATGCTTGGCCACACAAGGATTGTCTTTCACAGCTGAATGTCTTCTCTCTCTAGAACATCAAATCTCCAATTAGTGGCATTCACTAATTTTTAAAAATTTGATCACATCAAGACATTTCACACATTCAGCCTTCAAACTGTTCAACCTAGACACCAATTTAAAAAAAAACCTCAACTGCAGGGAGCTAAAAGGAAACATTATTTGTACTTTCATCAGCAAGAGCCCATATTGCAGGAAATTATCATCTATTTTAACGGATTTTCATGAAAATCTGTAGTCTTTTTAAGCCATGTGTGTCTAAGAGCTCCAGAACATTGGTTTATAGCTTATAATGCTAAATGCAAGGCTCACAAAATTGCCTGAAACCGAATTCTGGGGTCCTGTGGAGCAGCCTGCCCAGAACCATGCCCAGATGGTGGTTTCAGTTGCTAACTTTGCCAAACATGAATAAAACTTCAGCTGAAGTTCTGAATGTCAGTTTTCCATTTCTACTTATTTTTAGAAAATAGTCAACCATTGCTAAGAATTAATTTCTGGCAAAAAAATTCTTGTTCACAAAAAGTGCTAGAATTTTCACAGAAAAGTTCTGTAGCATCCTGAAGCTTTGAAGAATTGGATAAAATTCATGATGGAAAGGTTTTGATCTTGGTGTGGTATCTAAAATAAGGACTTGGAACTGTTCTTCACTGTCCACAGAAGACAAAAGATGAGCTCAGTGAACTAGAGCTGTGTGCTTGCTTTGGAAAGGCAAGTACTGCCTTTGTTCCTACATTTACCCTGCCCTCCTCTGAATTCAGCCAGGTCCCGTATCTGAACCGGCTAAGAAGCTACAAACACCCAACTGGAGGAATATTTTGGAGTAAAAAAAAATATTTGTAAAACCTTTTCCACAGAGACAACAGTGGAAATGGTGAGATCTGGCTCACACTTACGTAAATACAGACTGTTGGATCAAGCAAATTCCTGCAAAGTTTAATTCTTGTTCTGGGCTGAACTGTCCACAGCAGCGGCAACTCTCCTTCCACTACTTATCCCCAGGGCTCACTTCCTCACTGAACTAACCAGCCAGGTAACAAAGATCTCCAAGTACTAGTGCATCCAACATGAATGAGAACTGTCACTGATTCTCTGGGAAAAAAAAAGGAACACAAACAAAACAAAACACCACCACCACTCTCAAAAGAACAAGAAGCCCTCGCACTCAACACAGCTCCCAAGAGTTTTCTGTAAGATGTAAAATAACTACAAAGCATCATTCCAAGTAGTACAATTGAAGATGCAGACACTTCCACTACATGTAACTAGAAATCCCAGAAAGGCATCAGTTCTGCCTATAATAATCTTGAGGACTTCAATAATGCAAGGAACTCTGAGAGGCACAGTCACTATGGGATGACACCTGAAGCACAAGGCACTTGTCGGAACAGACAATTTTTCCCTCTCTGGAAGTAGCTACAGGACTGGCCACATGCTCCACCATTTCAAAGACACACAGATAAAGCAAAGGAATGAACAACTACATTTTTCTTTTCCTCTCAGCATTGATGTTAATTTCCAAGCCCAGTGACTAGTTCTGAGTTCTCCTGAAACACAGTCTAAGCCTGTCCCTGCCAGAGATGAAGGATGGGGAATGCTCCTTGTGACTAGGGTACAGGGTACAGTCTCTCATGACTTGGAGATCTGGCCATTCTTCCCTGTGTCTAACTTTACACACCATTCAAAATCTGTGTATCAGGGACAGCCAAAGAATGAGGACAGCGGAGGGGGGGGAATCAGTTTCTGTCAACCCAGAATTGAAAAGCTCTGCTTGCTACCCAGACAGACAAGCTCTATATTACAGTCTCTAAGAACTGGATAGCACTGCTCTGCAGAAGTCATGCTGTAGCTCCTGTAGTTCTGATGAGCAAGCTGTGCACTACAGTCAATTCTCAGCAGCACGCTGTCTCTTCCTGATGAGCGCAGCCTACACAACTGTCTACTGAAAATTTCTACAAATTTTTTATGTATCCCAGTGAAACAACTGTTGCTGACAAATATATCCTTCAGGACACACTGGAAAGAAACTCTTGACTCCGTAGGCACAACTGACATAAATAATAAAAATTACCAGTCCTTCTTATTTGTCTTTAAGCAGGGAATTACTGAGCCAAAACTCCTTTCTGGCATATGATTAACGTGCCACGTGGTAACAATCAAAACCTGCATCAGTGCTGATAAATAAAATAGCTATACCCCCAAAAGTAGCACAATATCTCCCTGTTTCCTGCTGTAAATTCATTTTGTCCATAGCTCAGCCCATTCTCTATCCATTGTTAGCTTATCTACTCATCCAATAATTATGTGGACTATAGTTCTCAATAATAAAAAATATTATTCAAATTAATGTTGCACTACTCTCTACCCAATTGTTTAACTATGTTTTCTCCAATAATCTCCTTTTATCAACAGAGACATCTCACTGAATTTATCTAGTCTTGGGTAAGGAGAGTCTGTTGTATTCTTTTTGATCAACTGTGTCTTCACTGCATTTATTTTAACATTTATAAACTCCCGATACCAGTTACAGACTTAGAAAAAAAAAAGTATGCCTAACAAAAGGGGAAGAGTCAATAAAATCAATGTTTTAGAAAGCTGACAATTGTTCACATAAAAATTATCTGTGCAGAAATTTAATTTAAAAAATTTCTTCCTAGCACGTATCATAAATGGAGAGCAAAAAGCATCCTGGCAGCCCCTTCTGCTTGTGCTGTCTGCCTATGCAATTTTGATAGACACCTGAAAAATGTTTTAAGTATATTAAAAAAATCTATAAAGCCACGCAGATGTTAACTCTTCAAGATGCTGACTCTGAGAATTCCATTAGAATGAAGGCTGTTTACTCTTAGACAGAGGTACCTGATCCTCCAAACATGAGTGCCCATCAAGTCATTTAGAGAACAGTTCCAATCTCTGCAAGAACAGGTCAACTTATGGATCTACAAACAAAAAGGTGTTGAACATCATCACTGCTCCTACAACCTGAATTTAGAGTCAGTTCAGTTTGCATTAAAATTTACTTAAATTATTTCATTATTTTGTTAGTATGTGAATGACTATTGGATACCATTTGCTTTGTATTTCTTTTGCTTGACATTTGAAACACTCTTTATTGTTTTAAACTTTACCAACAACAGCCTCTATTTAATACTCTCTCCCTGTAAAACCTGGGTTTATCTAGCACATAACACAGTGGCAGACTGCTGAAGGATTATGACTTAAATCTGAAATATAAAAACTTTGTACTACAAAATCTCTACCAGAGCAGAAATACCCTAATAAGGATAATATTTTTTTTCCATATGCTGTAAAAATAAGATTTAAAAGATGCTCACGTATACAACTGCAGGCACAGTTATTACGCTCCACAGAACATGAAGGAAAGAGGTACCGAAACAGTTCTACGTGAATGAAGCTGTCCAAGCCAAGGAGAAATGGTCTGAGCTCTCAGGCCTCACCTGACCAGTGCCCGGTGGTGGCTCCTGCCCTGTCGGTGCAGGTGTCGCTGACGGGCCTGAAGACGGTCTCCCAGCCGCCGGTGGCGTAGCGCCAGTTCTGCGACTCCAGGATGAGCGTGCGCTGCGTGCCGTAGGCGATCATGAAGCAGTACACCACGTGGTGAAGCTGACAGCCATAGCCACAGCCTTTGTTGATGTTACACACCAGCTTCTTTGCCTTGCTGCAGTCTTTCGGGTTCTGCAAGTACGGACAAAGAGAGAGGCTGAAGAGAAGCTACCCACAAAGGGAGACCTTCTCCTGAGAGGCTGACAAATGCCATCAATCACACACGCCAGCCGGCTGTAACACGACGCCTATTAAAATGGATGAGTAAGCTCCAGCTCCATGAAAGTTTTTATGTGAATTCTACACTGTGAACATGAACGGTTACTGAACATACTTCACCATCCTAATGTAAAATAGATTACCTTCAAGATTTTAAATTACTTTCTCATTTGTAAATCTGTCAGAATAAGCTAACGTTTGGGCTCAGAGTTCACGTTTCATCACCATGACTCTCAGTGCTGGACTGCTCTCTCCTGGGGCAGTCTTACAGGTTTGTTAGCTCTCTTTCAACCATCACACATGTCACCCAGCAAAAGAAAATTTCCACCTTCCTTCAGGATACGAAATAAAACAAATTCATGGACTGCTTCTCAGGCTAACTGACCATACCCAGCATGGAATATAAAACCTCAGCAGACGGGTAACAGGCCGTGTTTCAATCTGCATGCATTCTCAATAAAACAATATGCTACACTTCCACAATCCAAGAAACAACCACAAAGGAGGCAGATGTCTACAGGAGGTGAATGCTATGTTTAGAAGTACATGATAAAGTTTTCAAGGTGTGTGGACAACAAAACAACATCACCCACGGCAGTTTTTCTCTCTGTAAAACACAGCACTTTGCTGTACACATTCATACTTGCATCTCTCTAGACATACCTCTGCATTCCAAAAGGTTTTTTAAAAAATCTCTAGGATGAAAAGTTACTTTTTGGTTAAGCTGCAAGAATATTGACATTTGAGCGCCATATAAGTTCTGCTCCTCTCACATCTAAACAACTTTAAATAACATTTTCTGTAAGTTCACTACAGATCAGGTCTTTCCAAAAAACAACAATCACTGTCTGGAGAACTGAGATCTCTCTCCATCAAGTAATCCTAAAGATAATCTAAATGTTCAGAGTCTTAAAAGTCCTAAAAATGCCAATGTGTGCATTCAGTTGTGTAAAGGAGGGGAGAATTCTTCAGATCTAGAAAAAAAGAAGAAAAAAACCCCCAACAAACCCCACAACGTTACTTCAGATTTTTTTCATTCAAAGCCTAGCTAGCTATGAAAAGTAATAAATTAAATAAAATCTCTATTCCTCATTTTTGTTCCTCAAACCAGACTCTTGCTATCACAAATCTAATGGATAACTTGAGAACAGTATCTTTAGGACTGTAAGAACTCTTCTTCCCACAGTCTTTTAGGAGAGAAAAAGGTTTTCTAGTACTGCGTGCAAGTCCACAAAGAATGGATTCCATAAAAAAAATACCTCCTCCCTAAATCCACAGACATTGACACCACCACTGCAATGAGGGGCAATGACAGTAGGTGCAAGGAGAATCATCTGCTGCTGTAAACTGTTACTGTGTAGAAAAGACTCTAGTTCAAAACCCAAACACAAAATTGTGTATTTTGATGTTGCTATTTTTTAAAAACTGAAATATTAGCCTAATAAAAAATATAAGAAGCTTCTTTCTGTCATTCAGAGACTTGTCAGAAGCAGACCTAAGTGTTCAATTGTAGAAGCTGAAAATCTGTATTTTGTTTCTTTATCTGTTTTACTCCTATTTTTGAAAGATGTGTCTGGATGTTTTAACTGCTAGTTAGGAATAATTCCTATTTTATACAGACTATCTCAGAAGAGTTTTAATACCATTGTGTAACATACTGTAACTGGATTGTAAAAAGAACAATTATGGCCAAAAGAAAGCTATTAGCACAAAGTATTTATCCAAAAGTAGGACATACAATTCTGTCACAAAATAACAATTGGCTTAGACAGAATTTTATTTTAAAGTTAATTAATGATTTTGCAACATATTTTTGTTATTTAAAAATCTGATTTTAAAGAAAGCACACAAGAAGGAACAACAGATATATTAGAGAGGTCAGCAGGGCCATAAAGCACATTGTTAAGACTGGCTTCCCATTTTTCTCCACTTGAAAGAGATAATCTCTGAGAATTGTTAGAAAATACCAATGGATCATTTTTTCTACACTTTCTACTACCTCTAAATGCCTGTGTCCTTTTGAAAATGCAAGCATTTAAGAGATGACATGTTTGAAGTTATGTACCTTTGATGAGGTGTGCTCTACTAACAAAGCTCCATACAATAGCTTATTAACAATATTATGGAAGTCAAATAGGAATCACATAAAGAAACATAATTTGGTATCATGACTGTTTACCAATGTTAATTAAATGCACTTACTTGGGTTTTAACATTACTTGAAGACTTAACTTCAAAGTATATATATTAATATTAGTTTGTGACTTAAATAGAAAGCCCTTAAAGCTCATTTCTTTATGACTGTGTTTTTTTCCAATTGCTGTACTCAACTTTTAAGACAAGGCAGTATTTGAGCTTAACCTATTTCTTGAGAACTTAAAAAAAAACCCCAAATAGGAAGTAGGGACACAGAGATATTGCAGGTTCAATGAGGATTTCCTGAAAAAGGTGGAATTAATAACCACCGAGAAGGATGAAAAATGCCCATCATGTTGCGTGCATTAGAGCAGCTTGTGTGTTCACAAGCCAAAACTGCCAACCAAAGCAGCCCACAAAGGTACTGAGCTGATGGAGGATAACAGCAGCCAGTTTCAGACCCGGGGAAGGCCGACAGATTGTTCCTTCTGGCATACAGTCACAGAAAAGGATTACAGATCTCTGATTTGAATGAGCAGTGCGCTCTGTTCTCATCCCGAACCACACTGCTCATCACAGACTCTGATACAATTGAGCTGTCTACATAATCAAGAGAGGGATGGAAAGGACCTCTAGGACTGTCAAGCCTTGTAATGTAACAGCCATACAGCCGTATTAAAAAACCAACCCACAAAAACCCAAACAAACAAAAAAACCCCAACCAAGCACACAAAACAATACATAGATTAGATTATCAAGTCATGCTAGAGTTTACACCTTTCATTTTTTCTCAGCATTACTTCTATGAACACTGCAACTGAAAAGAGTAAGAAATCTTCAGAACCATAAAATTAGGCGTTTCAGTGGAAAAGAATGCTACATGTCACCTAAAATAAAAGTGGATTTTTATCACTGGCAAAATGGATTTGATGGTCTTTCATCACTGATAACATGGGCATACACTGTTGCTCTCACAAAATTGAGGGTTTCCACTGAATTGACACTGTTAAACTCCCAACTAAAGGCAATACACCATTACTTCCTCCTTGTAAGCACTGGCAGATCCCAGCTCCTTCTTCCCTTAAAACATTTTCCAGTCCTTCAGGCTGCACATGCCCTCTCCTGCCTAGGCCACATGGAAAGTAGCACAGCCAGATCTTCCCTGAATCTCCCTCATTGTCCTGTAGTATGAGACAACCTTGGCAATGAGGCACGCAGGGCATGTGAGTGTGAGCGTAGCAGAGTTCAGGAGTCTGGTGCCCCCTCCCTTCCTAGGAATCACCTGTTATGTTGCAGAGCTACAAAACTGCATTAGCAATGAGAGAAACAGCAGCGTTTAGTCCTGGAGATAATTAACATTCATTGGTTTGCCTGCTTGAAGGAATATCCTTGAACAGCTTCTTTTGAATTACTGACTTGGGTAGCTACTTTGTCTTCATATGACTCATTTAAAACTGTTCTCCTGCATTCAGTTAAAAACTGTTTAAAAGACATACCAAACAGGAACTATCAGCCTTCAAATAAAATTATCTACAAGTTATTGTTAGTAGCTCTGTTTCACCAAAGGAATGCTGCCACTATAAATCTTTTCAAGAAGACTGACAAGACTGAAGCAGATCCCGTGCTATTATGACTGACTGCCCCAAATATGTAAGGCTTGTTAAATTCAACCTTACACTGAATTCTGCAAAAGCAGCATAGTCAAGTCTGGTATTGAGGTGTGTCTTCTTCAGAAGAGACCAGACTGTCATTCCCTACACAAGTTCTCCAGGGTACTCATGATTTTTCAGACCTCTGGGTATCATATCCCTTTCTCAGTTCTCTAAGCAGACTGCAACCTTCACCTATTTAGGGTATGCTCTCAGAGATACCCAGTTCATGTAGCTGATTATCCACGTTACTTTCCTCTTCCAAGTTTTCTAGTTTTATTCTATGTGACACTAAGAGACCAGAACTGCACAGTCTATCCTGGAGGCAGATGCATTGTTTCAATACTGGTCAGCACTGAAATGAC
The DNA here is from genome assembly GCA_013401335.1 of Brachypteracias leptosomus. NCBI lineage: Eukaryota > Metazoa > Chordata > Aves > Coraciiformes > Brachypteraciidae > Brachypteracias > Brachypteracias leptosomus. The sequence goes on from VYZX01000395.1 coordinate 361,308, forward strand.
ATTTTCACTGAATTATCTGTGGTAACTCCAAGATCTTATTACCCTATGGTATTAGTTAACTGTATCTGTATATGTGTGTTAAAGACTCTCTTCCTCCATGTATATTACTCAAAATTTACTGTAGATGAGTATCAGTTAAAGATAACATGGCTAGAGTTTGAACCAACAGTGTAGAATTCTTCTAATAGTGTAAAACTTTTAAAAAACAACCCACAAAAAAACAAACAAAAACCCCAAAACAGCCAACAACAAAAACCCCCAAACCAAAGATTTGCTTCAAATACTATGAATCAATATATGTATAAATATTGGAAATAAGCATTCTAATTGCCTTTGTATGCAATTCATTCATATACAAATATTCACTTAAAAAGGTCATGTGATTATTTTATCACAAGTGTATAGCCAAGTGCTGTATATATATATAAATATATATTGTATATATAATTGTTTACCTTGATGTAAGAGCTCTACCCTCTTACCTGTAGATAGGTTATTCTCCTCTGTACCAAATCTGTTAGATCTTTGGCCTCTTTTTCTCGCCAGTCTCCTGCTCCATCTGTTTGACTGAGGTAGTACAAGTCGGTCATTATTGACCTGTAAAAAACAGAAAACAATCTTTAAAAAAAGAGGGGAAATAATCTTAACATTACTAAACTGGAGGATTAGGTGAAATGAAAGACAAATTCAACAGAATTTTCAATTATAGCCTCAAAAAACAGTTTTTTCATGCGACAATTCAAAGTGTGACAGTGATTCCTACAGGAGCTGCCATTATACCACATTGTTACTTTGCCTCCTACAATCATTGAACTGTGCTTGTATAGAATATAATATTACAAACAGCTTTAGCACAGGTACAACAGTAATCCTTCTATTTTTATTAGTGAAAACCAACTACAGAATTTTATTATTAGCAAACAATATTTCTTATGGCATGGAGCTTCTTCTGACTTCGGAAGATGAGAAGCAACCTGCCTGCTTAGAATGACTGCATGCTACTACTGCTCAAATGGGGAAAAAAATTAAAAATTCAAAACAGACTCATGGCTATATTACAAGTCTAGACTGCAAAATGTGAAGTTTGAGGAACTATCAAATATTAAATTGAGGTTATCTAATACACTAGAGATCCTATGTTTACAGTTATCACATTTCAGTGGCCAAATAAGAGGATAAGAACTCCTTGTTATGAGAAGAAAACAGGTATGTGACATTTATTTGCTAAGATTAGCCAGAAATTTTGTCAAAAACAGCTCAAACGGCACCACTCAGGAAAAGATTTTTTATATCTGTAGCTTTTGAGAGGAAATACAAAACTAGAAGCAAACTCTTCAATATATTTGTAAAACTATGAATGGCTACTCTACAAGTAACAAGGAGCCCCATTCAGAACCAGTACTTTCAGAGCTGGCTTTATAGACTGAGAATATTTACAGTGGCTAAACATTCCTCCATAGCAATGCTAAAGTTCTAAGTTTGAACCATTTCTCTTCATTCTTTCATCTGAACTTCAAATGCTGCAATTTATCGCCTGAAACTCTTGACACATCACAAGTTTGATCACTAGGAAGAGATGCAACAAAACAAAGGCAGAGATATTTGGGAGGTGACAAAAAAGAGTGAGGAGAAAACAAGCATATTTCCTGGCAACCCAGGAGGTGTCCTTGTCAGTGAAATAATACAAGGCACCGTTGTGGGCAGCACTTGTTAGCGCTGGGACCACAAACCTCGTTAGCTGAGGCCATCCCTTGTAAATAAACTGTGGGAGAGGAGTAGATGACATGTCTCTATTAGGTAATTATTTCCACTGACACAATATTTAAGTGGTAAATACGGAGATAGAGCAAATTGGGACAGAAGTATCTATCAGCAGAGCTATTGGACAACCTTCTCTCACTAATGACTGGATTTATGGATCTTTCCACTCCCATTCACTCATTCTGGTTTTCATACCCATACACAGGGTAACAGTGACACTGACTCTGTCATCTACTGCTGTTGTATTAAACATTATACACAAATTGTTCAGCAGTGCTAATGTTCACCCATCAATCAACTGGAAATACCGTATTTATGTTCTGATCACAAACTATGTAAGATTTTCTTTTACAGGGTAACTGAGCTTGAAACAACCTACTCCAGCCTTGTACAAAAAATAATTTAAAGTATCATGAGGTAACTAGTTTTGAATCACTATTAAAGACACACAATATTCTAAGTAACACACCAACACAGTTTAGGGACAATTAGAACAGAATTAATGATGCAGCAGATCTAGTACAATGGATTACGTTCAAATAACTGAACAGATAAAAAGTCTGCTCCTCTTAAAGTTGTGTTTCAATTTAGAGGCAGTGTTACAGGTTAGTAGGCAAATGATATTTTCCCTCTCAGCAGTTAAGTAATTTTTCCTATTTCGAAGAAAAAAAAATGTTGTCCAAATTTTTTTAATATATTATTGCCTATGGTGACCATTACAAAGCAAAGGCAGTAGGTAAATTTAAATAATCAGCCTTACAGGTGAAATAGAATTATTTTCCATCATTTTTGAGTTAAGAGGAATGACGAGAGAGCCTTTACACAGCCTCTGTGACTCAACACGTTAGGAAAAGGCACCTTTGCTCAGTACAAACCATGAAGAATATCAAATGATTTGTGGGAGATTTTATGAATTCCTGCAAGAGTTTTCAGATAGTATCCACAATCTTTTTAAAAAAAATTGAAAAGAAAACTGAAGTAATCCAGGAAGTGAAAAATTCACAGGTGTTACCACACAGAAAGGATTACAGGGTAGTGCAATTTTGACACACTTTCAGTCAGAGACCTTCCTCCTTTGATTGCTGCTGCTGGAAATGGTGCATTTTTGAGATTTACCTCTGCTAGGTTCTCTTGGGTGTGACAGACCATCACCATGGCTCATGAATACAGATGCTAATGCCAAAGACTAGCGTTAGGCTCCATGTGACAGCTGTGAAGTAGATGGACCCACAAAGCCCAGACAGCCACGTGCAGACAGAAGATGAGCTGCACAGGAGTACTGGAGGCTGCTGTGGGTGGTAAAATGGCAAGAAGAATTTCATACAGTGGCATTGCAGATATTTAGTAAGTCAAACTCTATCTTTCATTGTGTTACTGACCAACCACATCAATTTGTTGTTGTTATTTTTGTTTCAGATCATAAACTAAATCTTGGAGCTGCTCTGAAAGGCTCCCAGAAAAGAATTTTTTGCTCCTGGAAAGCAGAATGGATCCCAGAATCTGGCCATATGTCATCTGCATTTGATCGTCACAAATAAAAGGGGGAGGGAGGGTATTTTTAACACATTTTTAAAGATCAGTCTCAGCATTTATTCCAGCCATATGACAAAATTACATGTAAACCTCCTAGAAACTACACCAACGAATAAAAATCCAGCAGACTGAAAGGAAACAGTGTGCAGACATGGCCAAGCACCATGTGTGGAGCCCTTGCCAGCTCCCACAGAAGCCCTGAGGGCAGCTGCTCCCAGTACAGGACTGCCATTGCCTCACCAGCAGCCATGTGGCAAACAACCTACTGCCAATGCAGGAGACCACCCTCGCCACTGCAGGCTTCATCTGCTCTTTCCTGATAGCTCTATCTCAATTGGTCTTTCCGCTGGTAAGAGGAAGTTACTCCCACATCCCCCTTCCCCATGGTGACTACAAGAACACAATTACATATTTCACAATGCAGTAGACACTGCACTGAGCCATCTTGTTTCTTAAAGAGAAGCAGCAGTGAAATTATGGACAAAAAGATCTGCCAAGACCAGCACTCTCCAGGAGAACATCACCACAACCCCTTGGACACAGCCAAGGAACAAGGATCAAGGCATCCAACAAGAGAAGTGCTGTCACAGCAGCAGATCATCTGCATAACAGCACCAAGATTAACAAAGAACTCTAATTCTGCTTATCCAGAGTCACAGAAACTGTCTTGAGGTTTCTAATCTCCTAAAAAGCAGGTCTGTTCTATGACACAACAGGCTTTCCTCACAAATAAACAAACAATCAATAAGTATTAGGCACTTTCCTTACACAGCTATTTCACTACTTGATCCCCATCCACCCCTTAAGCTGCTTTCCCACACAAGGAGGGCATTACAAACTGCTTTAAGTGCTTAGAATTAACACTAAACTTTCTAATCCAAACATTAGATTATAATATATATTAAAATATATTATATATGTTTACCTATATATAGAAAAAGACTATACCAGCTTCAGATGCAGTGTTCTATTTATCTAAGGTACATAGATGACAATATCAAGACAACAAAAGGGCATTTGGGAACTTCTTAAATCCCTTAAAAAAAAAATAAAAATCATATGTACTTAAAACCCCCACCAAATCAGCAATAACAAAAAAAACCCAACACCAAAAAGCTATGAGCATCTGACTTGCTTATTCTGAACTGCTGCGCTCCTTCCAGGAGAAGAGGCCAGATGGGCTGTGGAGGGCAAGGAGACCAGACCGCTCCTTCCCTGGGGAGCTCCTGTGTGTCCCGAGGGAAAAGAGCACCCTGGGGACAGCAGCACATCACGGGTAAGGGCTGTGCACCAAAGAGACAGGGGGTTCTGGCAAGAACCCAGCAGGACTGAGAGATCACAGGAAAGAAGCAGCCAGCCTGACCTCAGGGGTGAAAGAACCAACCTCCTCGGGACGAGAGGCGATCAAGAGCAGCGTTCGGCAACAGAAGATACTTTTACTGCCCAAAGCCAATGCTGTAAATACATCAAGAATGCAGGTTGGAAATTTTAGAAATGTTTTTGTATCTCTTTTCTCTTATGCAATTGTTTTGAATTTCCATATTGTAAAAAAATTGTTTAAGTCTGCATCTCGTTTTAATAAAACCTAGTTTCTGGCTGTTTGGTTTTAGCTTAGCCTAATTCAGTCTTCTTTGAGGACCTCACCACACAGGGAGGTCTACACAGATCTACTTCCAAGACTCAACAGAATCATAGTATCATAGAATCATTGAGGTTGGAAAAGACCTCTAGGATCATCAAGTCCAACCTTAAAAAAGGTCCAATAGCCTCCTGGACATTCTGCTTTTGATAACCACTGTGTCAGTCTAAAGAACACTTTTATTCAACAAGAAAAATCTTAAGCAAAGAAAAAAAAAAAAAAAAAGAGCAGCTGTCTTGCTGACTTCGTCCAGCACCACAGTGGTTTCAGACGTCCACAGCAGGATTCATCTCCTAACTTCCAGAGGTCTACAGGCTGACTTTTATTACTCAATGCAAAGTAGTACACATTTCTAGTATGGGTTTCACCTCACCCTGAAGCACAGAGAGATGTGAAGATAAGGCTGCCAGAAACACAAACTTGCTACTTGGGCTGAATGAGTTAATAGACATCGATGTAGGAAGGCAGGGAATAAAGAAAGACTTATCCTGGGAGGCAGGGACACAGAAACCTTCTGGCACCAAATGCACACCACTATTGAAGTTCTGCTGGGGCAATGCCTGGCGTGACCCTGGCTACATGAGAGAACAGGAGTGTGGACATAAGTGGTTTTGTGCCCATGATGGACATCGTTAAGTCATGCTGCAGTTTGGGCTTAGAGAGCTTGAAAGGGCATCAAGAATCAATCACCTCAAGTCCAAGAAACCCAAACAGCAATAACTTTTCTGGAGAACAAGTATTTCTGAGTGGAAGGAACTATTGAAACCAACAGTCCAAGGACGTGGCAGCTTCTCTGTCAGTTGACTGAAGGCCTTTCAGAAAATTCTGCTCCAGCCAAGCACTACTTTCAATTCAGTCACCACACACAACTGAACTCAGAAGAGAAATAATTGGGTGAAATGTAATGGCTTGATTATATAGATAATAACTCTAAGTAATTGAATGGTCCCTTCTCACTTTAAACTCCATCAATCTGAGACAAACTGGGCTTTGGAATTGTGGAACATTAAACTACAAAATTTAATGGACTATATTATTTGCCCATGTTAATAAAATTCATATTATCTTTAAACTATGTTTTAAGGTGTTTACATTATTTCCAAAGAACTGAAAAATCTTACTATTTTTTCCTTTTATTACAGTATTATTTTCAAAGGCTCGTGCTTTGCTGTTGATGTTCACACATGCACATCTCAGCTTTTTTTGAGAAGAGATAATTGTTTGAAGTGGTATATTTAGTTAATTCAATTATTTTCTTATGACTGTTTACTAATGAGACACCAACTGCCATTGCAGTCCTGCAGGGAGCAGAGTTGTAAATATAACAGCCCTACAGACTGAATTTTTAACAGTTCCTGGATTCTTTTTTTTCCCCAAATAAAAATCATATAGAATGTTTTAGTGTTATACAAAAGGCACTTCAACAATATGTGAAGGCCAAAAAATCAACAACTGAAAATATAATTCCAGCACGTCTTTGAACAACATAATAATGACAATGTAATTAAAGGCCATTTCTATCTGAAATACTCTGTTAAATTCTATTTACAAATAAGGTGACTTTTCAGAATAACAGTCCTGAAATGAAGATACTACCCAATTTTGAAGGAATTCCAATTATAGAATATCTCAATGATCAAGGTAACATATTCTAGTATTTATGAAAGGCACAATCAGATACCCAAAATAAAGATTTTTAAGGTTCTTTAACAGTTTTGTTATATGCTTCAATATGTATATATGCACATATATAGACATGTGCCATCAAAAAGCAACAACTGCCATCCAGGACCCAGGTCTTCTGATTTAAAAAAAAAAGAAAATATATCAAGTTGAAGGGTCATACTCAAAGCTGTAGTGACATAGACTGGACACACAGTTTATATCCCATGAAATATAAGTAATAATTTTATGTCCATGCTTCACACAGGGTATTTTAGCCCATATTTTACCCCACCAGTAACTTAATCCTAAGGGATCTTTAAGCAGTAGATCAGCAGTTTACTCAAATCAACCCATAATCCTTACAACATACACGTACCTTCCCTGATGACCCAAATCAGACAGAAATTCATCAACGCGTTTTTGCAGCTCGTTTCCTTCTAGATTTTTCAACTTCTTCAATTCACTCTGGAGGAAAAACCAAAGTTCCTTAGCCCCATTTTCAATCCTTCTCCTCAATATTTCGTGGTCTTTTCCAAGGCCTCCTATTTAAAAAAAGTATCAAAGCATCAGCACTTGTAGCGGGATTATTTGTTAAGAAACCAGTACATTTGTGGTATGGAATACCAAAACTTGTTTTAGAAGTAAAAGAAAACTTATCTACCAACCATCTCCTGTCCGCTTCTTATAGTTTTCTATCTGTTCTTTGGCCTTTAAAAGTTGCTCCTCTAAAGCATGTACCTTTCCTGCAGCTGGTCCCTGATCAACAGGACCATCTGGTATCCTAGGACATAGAAAATAAAGAAATTATATTCTTTATAAATATAATTGTTATCTGATAAATTATCTGCATTAACAATTCATCTCTCCCCTCATTTTTATTCTATACTGCTTTGCTGATAAGCTGCCTTGGCATTTTCTTAAAACCAGAAGAAATTAAACATAGTAACATAAAAGAAGGTTCTAAAACCTGACTCGGGTGGGAGAAAGGCCTTGCACAACCCAGCTGCAGCACAGGGGTCCAGCCTGGGGCCAAACAGTGCTGCTCACAAGGACCAGCCCGAGGCTCTACCTGTGCAAACAGCTCTGGCAGCAGCCCAACCCGGCCCTTTGCTGGGCTGGTGGGCACACAAGCAAGGCCTCATTGAGGGAATGTGTCTCCACAAGACCCAAGTTCTGGCTACCTTTTATATTCACACATAAAATGCATTCTGGTCTTGAATGCTGGCCATATATTTTTAGAGCACCAGAGGAACTCCAATATTGATTTAAGTCTTCCTACACACTGGCACAAGGTGATTTCAATGTATTTTCTGGACTCAGAACAAGATCCTAGCTTCTTAGATGAATCACCATGATAATATTTTTATGCCATCTCTGGTATTCTAAATTGCAGGTCACCTAAAACAACAGCAGCAGCTGTAACATCCATTTGTGAAACCTCTGGTGTGTGAGCACAGGAGAAGTATGGTGATGTGAATCCTGAAATCTATGAGCCATAGGTCAGCCCTGAGGGTATTACTGAGGGTTGCTCATCATCTCAACTGGAATTCATATACTAATAAACTGAAATTATTAAAGTATAGAAATTAGATACTATGTTCTATTTGCCTTACAAGTTAGAAAATAATGCAGGGAAAATAAACCCCCCTTTCATCTCTAGGGAAATGGCATTTCTGGTGGATCCAAGGGATAAAAATTATTCCACCTTTTCATAAGACTTTTGTAAGAGCTGAGTGTGAAAAGGAAAAGAGAAAGCAGAAGTGTAATGAAAAGTCTTGAGAACTGTAAAGAATACAGAATTCTTCATTAGCAATGGAACAGGAACATAAAAATAAAGGGATTTTCTCTCCACACACATATACACAGAGTTTCACAGCACCGCAGGGGAAGAACTCTTGCCAGATGAAAATGCCTCTAGCATAGAGAAGCTGTGGTTAGAGGGGTATCTTCACCTGAAACCAGAAATGACAGCATGCTAAACAACCTTCTGAGATGTCATTAGCTTCACTGTCTCTCAGGTCTGGATAATTAAATGCCAATAAAAGTTTAGGGACAAAGTTCACTGGAACATTTGCAGGGAATAAATACCGAATGTGAGCATCAGGAATGTGTATCATATGAAGCATGGCTCTAAAGCCCCTTTTCCAGAGGGGGGATGGGAGAGGTGGAAGAGAAAGCTACATAGCCTGAGAGAAACTTAGTAAAAAATTCTGTACTCTGAAAGCTCCCTATTGAAAGTAAATTAGGGATAATTAAAACTATTGCAAAATATTTGTGTTTTAAAGCTACTACAGTAAATAAAAAGGAATTATCAATAACTGCTCATATTTACCTGCTTTCTTATGCACTGAGGGAACAAGCATGAAAAAACTGAGGAAAATATTCTAATTTTAAACATGGGCAGTCCCTAAACATCTTCCCTCTGGATGAACAATCCATTTGTGAATCTGCTCCTCCCCCAGATGTAGGGTATGATACCACACTGAGATACCATACAGTATTGCTGTGGACAGGACAACACAAACCAACCTTTCACAATACATACTGAAACATATTTAATAGTTTCAACTAGTAGTTGAACTATAGTTTCAAACACGAGGTTTAAATACCCTTGTGATCTGCCAGTTCAATATCAGTGTGGGCTGTGACAGGACAACTAGCCACAACATTCACAGGAAAAATGGAATGGCTTATCTTGTAGAAGTCATGTTCCCCAAAGGTAGAATTTGGGAAGAGTAATAAGGGCAAAGGACACAAAATTGTGACTATAAGAAATGCTTGGGCTGCACACACATCCCCTGTAAGGGAAGTCTGTTAAAGGAGCAATCACAGAATCCTACAGAAAGATGGTTGTGGATGGCAGGAAAGAAGCACAATAATTATGACCATTTGATATAATTAAGATTTTAAAAAAGAAAGGTATGTGCCATTTAACATTCAACTTGCTTTGGCACACTGCAATAAAAGCATTTACTGTACTTTGGTTATTAGATAAAAGGAGCTAAGGTGGGGCTGGGGGCATTCTCCTAAGCTGGTTTTTGCTTTCAAAAATGACATCATTTCAGGAGAAAACTGAAAGAATTCATTCTTTTTGTAGTTTTGTCTCTACATCTATTACCTCATCAGCCTTGGAATTGCTGTCTTCCTCACTTTCATCCAGTCTCAAAATTAAGGAAAAGGTTCTTCTCTGCAACCAGCACAGCTTGCTTGTTACTGCCCTTTACAAGTACATCAACTGAGTTGGAGATAAGGCAACATTTGAGGGAAAAGTGTTTGAATGAAAATCCTTATCTATACTCATGGCATCATCTATATAGGTAACTTCTAGTGCAGAATATCCTAGGAATAATGCATACTTATGAATAAGAATTCCTGTTGAAAAACATATACACAAGTTTTCATACCAAAATATGTCCTGACAATTGACTTGCTCCTTAAAATTTGAGAAGTGAGCTTAAAGTAAGTTTATCTAAACTATAATGATTCTAATCACCAATAAAATAACGTCAGTTGGCATCTAATGCAGAATATCCTTTACTTACTGCTATGACAACATTGTAAATTGTGTTATAAATACAAAATAAACAGAATCATAACCCACTTACATGGGCTGCCATGATAATACACCAGATAGTGGGTTTGTTTGAATTATTTTTCTCAGTGCTTACAAGGTGTGATTTTTGCAAGCTGTTTCCTGCCATTTTATAATAAACATAAATTATCTTTTCCATAATGAACTCATATCAAATAAAGATATTACTGTATAACTTTAAACATCAAAAAGATTATGTTGCAGAGATAACCTGCTTCTGCTTTGTCCCTTGTTTAGTAATCCAGCTACGCTTAAAGACTGAAGAAAGAATTCTGTGTACATTGTCCATGCCATTGAGGCCACATTCTGAGGGCATAGAGGGCAAAAAGAACCACTCAAAAATTAATTGTAGTGACACTCAGTTTCACTGGAAGAACTGCCATACTGCGTGAAATAATTGTAAAAAAGTTTTAAAACAAAAAATAAACTATAAAGACCATTCTAACCTTTTCATATTCCCAAGGTGTTTAAAAGGTCACACTAATTTATCAGCAAAAGGAAAAAGGCAAGACTTCACAAGTTCAAACTCAAATATTTTTTCATTCTTTCATTTATATATATATTTTCTTTGTATGGAGCTGTAATGTTTATAACTAAAGCTTTCCTTGTTTCAGTTCCCCCCCACACACACACCCCTCCCCCAGAAGAAAATGATGTTCAGTTATTAATGGCCACTAACACACACAAACACACAAAAGGAATGTAAGCTGTCACTTTGCCCTTGTAAGACAAGACCTCCTTATAAATACAGCTGCAAGGCAACACTGGTGTTAGCTGCACACACCGAGTGAGCAGCTCCCCCCACCAGTGACCCGACTGGGTCTGACTGTCCTGCCCTGCAGCCGCAATCACCAGAACCCAGTGGCAGGAGCAGAAGGGCACTTTCATATTACAGGTTTTATTTTCAGCCCAAAGCTGTTCTCATATCCGAGCCCCTTCCAATGCTTGCTACAGGGATACTGGGCCTAGCAGCTGCCCCGAGTAACTGATGGGAGTACTTTAAGAGATCAGCTTATGATCTGCTGCAGGTTCTATACCAGCCTCAGCACCAACTACATAAAAACAACTATAGGGCTCTTCCAAAAGTAAATCCTACCTCTTCTTCCTGAAGCTACACTCGGAATTATGAGAATGACGTCTAAAAATACTGGTTTTATTTGTTTGATTACATTTTGCCCTTTTCCGCTTCTGTTCTGCTTTAACACGTGATCCTATTCAGATTATGAAACAGGTTATTTTCTTTATTAAAAGAACTGCAGATTCTACAAAATGTAATATTCAATAGACTCTAGGAAGTAAATATATATGGAATGTGATGTATTAGTAATAGGAACACAATATGAATACATTTCAGATAATTCTCTATTCTCCTGCAGAGAACGCTGAAATTCTGGTTCCTCTAGTGCCAGGTGTATCTTCCCAGAGAGGACACCTCTAATATCCCACAAAAGATACAAAGATCCCGAGGGACACACAGAAGCACAGGAATGCTATGAATCACTCAGGCATTGCACAAACGGAAGCAGAGGATGCAGCTAAAGGCACACACACAACTTTTCCAGTTTCCATCTGAGAACATCAGACATTACAACAGCAGGAGTTTTAAGCTCTCTGCCTCCTAAAAGCTTTGTATCATCTAGATGCCACAGTGACAGCCTTTAGCAGCCATCTCATAATCCTAGTAGTAAATAAAATGTGCAGGTAAAATGATATTGCAGGCAAACAACAAAACAACGTTATGTAATACTTTGATTTGATTATTACTCCCTATTGAGTTTCCCTTAAATAACTACAAAAATTGTAGTAAAGACCTCCCTTCTTGCTGCAATTCCTACGACATTTGTAATAAGTGTTCTCTTCCAGTTCCACTGGACACAGAATAGTAAAATAACAATCTATAAAATCCTCAGGTTTATTCCTGTTCTGCAGCTCTGAAAAGCAACCCCAATTTGTTTTATTGTTTACACACATCTAAGGACCATGGTAACTCTCCACATCTCATTACACCACAACGTTCATGCACATAATTTCTAAAATTCAGGCAATACAAAGCACATCTAATCCCATTTCTCTTCTGCATCACTAATACACATCTGTGCCTCTTTTACAGCCCACGAGGAAGATTTGTACAAAGCATCGTAATGGCAAAAGGAAAGCTGCTGTAACATCTCACCTAAAGCTTTTTGAGTGCACTGCAATAACTAAGTGGTGCCTGAAGGCATGTCAAGGCATCAGAAGCATCCCACAAAAGTGTACTCAGTTCCTAAAGGAATATTTTTATTTCAGACAATTTTCAAAAAGATGCAACTGTTTCAACATGAACTACTGCAAAAGTAAAAAGTATCTCAAAATAACTTCACGAAAAATCCTTAGAATACAAACTATTCTTAACCAATATGGATAATAAAATACAAATATTTTTTAAAAAATAAACATCAGAAGAACATGATGTAGTTTGTGAAAGCAGACATAGAAGCGTTGGGGAAAAAACAACCAAACAAAAAACCTGAAAAAAACAAACCCATCACAAAACCAATGCCAAACAGACCTTTTACTGCCCTAAAACCTTAATTCTGCTCCTCATACATCCTGTGGGAAAAGAAGCAACCAGGGGAAAAATTACAAGATGCAATATGATTGAAGCATCCTACACGAGATTTTATAAAGCTGTATCACAGATGGGACATCTCTCATCTTTTGAGTGGTTGAATTTGGATGCACGGAAGGTGTTTCCCAAGGCATAGCTTTGGCTTTCTTTTGGTTGTTGCTGTCTTCAGGGATGAGGAGCTGCCACATAAAGTGGCAGGAAAAGAGCAGCCACACCTTGCCAAGGTAGGCTGGCGTTTGTGGCCAGCCAGCTGAACAAAGCCCAGCCCAGCTCCTCCGTCTCCCATCCCAGAAGACTGATGTTTCCATCGGGTGGGAGGGAAGCCAGGGAAGTCACAGAAACCCATTCTGATGGGCAAATGTATTGTAGTGGCATCTATTTTACCAGATAACTAAGGTCTCAGTGTAATTAAAGAGAAATCCCGGTTTTCTGTAGTTTCAAAAAGGAAATTATTACCTTAATCTACAACTTTATTAAAGTCCTGAATCCTTGCAAGCATCTCTGCTTCCTGTCCTTCCCTCCCTCCTTGCTAGCTATTATTACTGGTGCAGAAGGATACTACAGTGATTTGTCTCAAGCACAAAGCTTCTTTGCCTGCTCAGATAAATTCTGTTAACTTGGAGCTTTTTACCATTGATTTTTACAATACAATAATTTTATCTAATTATGTCAAAATACTTTATCTCACCTGTGTATGGTTACAATTTTCCAGCTAGGCACTCTCACCTTGGTTAAACTCCTCCCTAAGTAACCTTAAGTTAGAGTTATTATTGAAATATGCTTCAATTCATGCATTAGCTTAACTCTGCAGTGTGTCAGAATATATTCTATAACTTCAGTGCACAAAGTGTGCTTCTTTTGTTGGAATAAAAACCCCTCTAGCTCTCTAGATATAAAATCTTAGTGGAGAAGGGCAAAAAGCCCAAGGTTTTATGTCGGTGTAATAAAGCCCCACTTGACAATAGGGTTATCCTTTATGAGTTACACTGATGTAAAGACCAGTGCCTTAACCACTCAGACTTAACAGCCAGTATCAGTAATTAATTTTTAGTACAAACCCCAAAATGATAGCAATTAAATCATATTCAGATAATAGTTCCAGCATTTCTGCCTTTGATCAGTAAACCCTAAAACAAATTATGTCTTCACATTAAGATGTTAACTGGAGCAACAGAAACCTTTCCAGTCTAATTCTAATTCCTGAAGCGCAGTGGTGTTTTGTTTCTTTAATATATGTTTGTAGCAGCAGCAGCCTCATGAAAAATTATCAACAGTATAAGCTATATTGACTATATTAGACCAAATTAAATGTACATAATTTGTTTAAAGATTTTGTAATATATTTTTGGTTAGTTATAGCACCGATTAAAACATATTTATTCTTTTAAACATGAAGCCCAGGAACAAGCCTTTCCATTTATTTTCTGACATTTCACACTTCAACTGTTTTCTGAAAATTTTTAGTTCCTGTTAGATCCTACCTGAGAGATTCTGCCATCCGCCTCAAGTCTTCATTTTGCTGCTTTAATCGTTCAAGTTTAGCAAGTATCTTGGACAACTCGCGACTAGAGTGATCCGGGTGCTCGCTGTCTCGTACCAGGTGTCCACCAATATAAAAGAGTAAAGTTCCCCAAGCAAAGAGGATGAGCATAATCCAACGCCAGGAACCAGTCCATGGCCGCATTTTCAGAAGTTCAATTCACTCCAGAACTGCTTCTGCTCACAAAATAACAAACATTTTAAGTCCTTGGCTACAAAAGTGGACAATTTCAGCTCCTCTGCTTCACCACATTGTACCGGAAAAAAATTATTCTCAGTGTTTATCTTACTGCAACTCCTTACAGAAGATCCTTACAGGGCTGTACATAGGAAGCATTAATGTTGCATCATTCTTCATTTACATTCTGTGAAAAGAAAGAAAAAATATGTGAAATTATAATTCTGGTCTATAAAAATCCATTGGATTGCAATTGAGCCAAATGTGTTGTCATTAACATTCAGAAATGATGACAGACAATGACTTTCTGTCAAGGAGAGAAAGAAAAAAGCTTTTAACTTTCCACAAAAAATATGCTGAGTTCAAGGATGAACCACAAAAAAACCCATGCAATTAAGTCTGGGTTTAAACGGCCAAAAGAAATCCTGTTTTTTATAAGAGAAATATTTACCAATTCATGTGTCATTTCATACGTTAAAATAGTTCAAAAATCATTCTGTGGTAAACTTAATATTCAGCTTTAGTATCAACGAAGAGCTTTTATTCAGCTACAAAATCACCTTTTTTTTTTTGCCCCCACTTTTACAAACTCTCTTTTCCATTTTTACCATGATCCCAGCATGAAACAGAAGAGTTACAGCCATTCTGACGCTATATTCTACTATTTGCAAGTAGACTGGACCAGTAGAAGCTGTAATCCCAGCTAAGCACAGAACATTTCAGAGGCAGAAAAGGAGGATTTCAAGTAGAGCTCATGTGGCACTGCTACACTCACATCTGAAAATCAGGAATGACTTTAGAAACCTGATTTTTTGAAACATTTTTCTTCTGCTTTAAAACTATCAAAGCCATCTTGGAAAATGTTATTATTAAAATTATAAACATGCAAAAAATCCTCTAAAGGTAATACCTTCTCTCACCTAAAAACACTGCATCTTTTGAGAAAATGCAAAATCACCTCAATTCACTTTCTATTTGGCAAAACTTCATTCAATGAGTGTAAGAATCTTCTCATTCTAGCTAGAACAGATTTTAAGATTTAACTGATCAGCATGTCTAAAATCTTAAGTACTTCTCACCTCTTTTCCTCCCTGTAACATTGCTACTTTTTGTAAAAGGCATATATACCATTTATACTCAATTTCCAAAATAACCTGTATTTCCAATTCACTGTAAATCTCTACATCCATCACACTTCCTGAGATGCTATCCATACCCACCTGCTCTCAAATTATTCTTCTCTGTCTAATCCTTCTTTCACCTTAACTTCTTTCTAATTACATTTAAGTTTTTTATTCTGTTCTAACTCATTTCAGCTTTAGAGAAGACTTCCCAACTTGTAATTACTTCCAAACTCACCCAGGCATGGAGAAATGCCTGGAACATGCACTTCCAGATAGGAAAATCCTAACACAGTATTAAAAACACTGAAGGATTTCTCTAGTTATCTTGCAGAAGGGCTTTTGTTTGTATGTTTTTGAAAGAGGCAGAAAAATTCCACTTAAGACTAGTGAGACGGTGCACAAGATTAACTATTTGGGAAGGGACTATTACTAATGAAATGGAAAACATTCACAGCACCTCTCTCAGGCTTTTCCATCTAATGCATCTGTGAGGAGGCAAGTTATAAGCAGATCAGTTTTCTCTGGAAGCAGTGTCAGAATCCCACATTCGGAACATGCCATTTTCTGCAGATCTCTCCAAAGTGTTGTGCAGCCTCTGCAAAGGCCTGGGCCTGCCTTCAGTGAGGTAGTGGTTTCTCCAGCCATCTTTACAGATCACAGCACAAGTAAAAAGAACCGACATCCCACAGCACAGAACAGGCCCTGCCCAGCCCACAGGAATGATTAATATAAAACCCCAATGGGCTGACATTTAAGGTTTAAGTGGGAAAGTGTGTTCTTACATCTACATTACCAATCACCCAGAAAATGGCTGGCTGTGGCTACAACACATCCAGCGAAATCTGTGAAGGCAGGGGAAGGAAAAAATAGCAGGAGACTTCAAATATTCCTCTACTGATTGGGTAAATATTATGCTGGGAATCGTAATGAGAATAAACAAATGCTACAGACATCATAAAATTACTGCTTAAGAGAAAAGCTACTATGAAAAACTTGACTTAATCAAAAGCGGTTTGCAGAACTTCGATCAGAAAGTTTCTGCTGGAGGACCACTTTACAGCAGTCTGTAATATACACAGATATTATCTCCTAAAAAAAAAAAAATCACTACAGCTGTGATTAATTTCAAGAAAAGGAACTATTTTAAAAGAGAAGAGGATTCCATGCTACCTGGAAAGATATCATGGTCTTAATTAAAACAGCCGGTAAAGGTGACTTTTACAATGAGCAAAGAAAGTATCCTTTTGAAAGGTTATACACATGATCAAATGATAGCTAGGTGAGACTGTAAATTCTGGTACATTAAAGACATAAAAAATAATACTAAACCTTTTAGCCAAAGCAGATGGCTTACTAGAGACTCCAGGTCAACAGGTGATGAGTATATAAGAATTGTTTAGAGCACTTTGCAAGGAAAATATTGATTTTGTTTTTTCAATCTGTTTTTCATAATGTAGGAGCTTAAGCAGACTCACAAATCAGGTACCTTCTTCATAAGAGGAAGTGTTGTCTGTCTCAAAGACAGCGTGAGTAGAACAGGCTACCAAACAAATCCGCAAAATTAATATCACAAGTCATCAGGAACAGATGGTATTCTTCCAACAGTTCTGAAGAATGCAGTAGTTTAATTATGAACAGTAGTATATAACCTCTCACTTATCTGCAACTACAGGCCACAAAAAGATGGTATTCATGTCAGGCAAACTTGCAAAACTAAGATGAAATAAAACTGCAGACATAAGGATGAATATAATCAAAGTTAGAAATTACTAAGATGGCTTTTGGAAAGTGAAATCGTGCCTCATGAGTTTATTAAAGTTCTTTTGAAGATGTAAACAGACACACAGAGGCAAGAGAGAACCAGTTCCAATTGTTACGCAGTTGATCGAGTCAATGTGGATCTCCAAATGGCATTCAACAAAGTCCTCAAAACATTTCACAGAAGCTAAGCTGCCAAGAAGAAGAAAGTTCATCATGTGAGTCACCACCCCATGAAAAAAGAAGAAACTCACAGTAAGACCTGGCACACAGCTTAATTGCAAAGAATGATCAGGGGCCTCACTGGGACTCGAGGTAGAGTTCATATAGCTTAATATATTCAGAAGTGATTTGGAAAACAAGGTAAAAAGTGAGGCAACAAAGTCTGCACATAGAGTACAAAAGTTGACAGCAATGAACTGAAGGACATCAGGACACTCTCTAATGAAGAAATACAATAAAAGAAGAAAAATCAGTTTCTATCACTGTGTAGAGCTGTGTACAGATGACCTTTGAATCATTATCCATCAGGAATGAACTTTAGTTGTGATAGTAATTCTATAAAATATCAGCTCAGCGTTGGGCAAAAAGCAAACAAGTCCTTGCAGATTTAAAGAAAAAACCAAAAACCCACAACAACAACAAAACCCACAAACACAAAGCCAGGAATCCCCCAAGCAGACCCCAACAGAAATCGCCGTCATTATGTCACCGCACAAAAACACCGTGTCAGGATTTTGATTACTGCCTATCAGTCTGATTCAATCAACTCAAAAAGACAGGGTAGAAACAGAAATGATACAGAAAAAGGTTACAAAAATTAGCATAATGAGAGAAGGACCTTCAGTAATGATGACTGGCTAAAGAGATGAGTGGAAAAGACAACACGGGAACTACTGTGGCAAATCTGTAACATCATGGATGGCACAGGACAGTAACCAGGGTAGAATTGTTGTTGCTTCTAGTACACAGAGATAATGAGTAAAATTCTCTGGTTTGAACAGATTCAAAACAAAAGACGGTATTTCTCAAAACATGTAATTCCAGCATGAAATTCATTTTGATCAAATACTGTAGGTGTTAAAAGTTTGCATTTCAAAGGCCATAAGACCACTTCAAGGGAGATTAAAATTCACCAAAGGCTACCTACAAAGATGCCGCCCAATACTCTCAGAATCCCAAGTCACATACACCAGGTGAGCACCACCACAGTATCCTGGGTTGTGCATTTTTCCCTGGACATCCACTATATACCAGTCCTGGAGATCCATCAGGCCAGATAAGCCTCTGACCTGGTATGGTGTGAATATTTTTACAGCAATACTCAAAATGAATAAAAAATAAATGTTAGTAGAGGTTTTGTGTTCTAAAACACGAAAGGACCACGTTCTAAAAGGGCTAACTATCCTACTTTTACTTTTATAGAAACAAATTTTAGAAGTCATTATTAATAAAAAAAGTAACTTGAGTGATTGTTTTAAAAGGATAAATAGAAACTCACGAAAAACATCAGACAAGATTTTTGAGGAAGAAAATGGAACAATAGCTTTGTCAAGTAATCGCCTGTGGTTCTGAGGATGAGATTGGACAAGTACTTCTGGCTCTCAAGAACTTACACATTTTTCAGCTGTATATGGGAGAAAAATAAATAATATCACTTGTATTTACATCACTGAAACTAACGGCGTACAGTAATTATTTTCAAGTATATTGTTCTTGTAACACCTTCTCATTGCTTTTATACATTTAAAGTACTGACTCCTTAACTTTAACAGTAAGCCAATTCTCATTTCCTGAAAATAAATAAAACTATGTCTAAAACAATGAATGGACTTAATATTTTAAGGGACATAGAGTTCTGAAACTACTCTTAAACATTTTATATAATATGCAAATAACAGCATACTTTATCTGATTCCCATGAATCTCTGATGATGTCATTTTTCTTTTTATAAGTTAGGTCACAGCATATTTAAATATAAAATAAAGATGCCAAAGTCTCCGAACAAATAGGAAGAACGTTCTGAACTATCATTAAACAGTCAGCCAGTATCTCAAATGTGGTGTATCTAATTATACTTGAGCTCTATCTACTCTTTGTACTGTAATGTGCCTTTTACATTTTTTCTTCCATTTCATACTGTTCTGGGAATGCAAAATGTCAAAGTATTTCAAAGTCCATACAAGACCTTTAAATAAATTGAATTATAACAAAAAAAGACTAGTAGTAATAAAAGAACAAATAGGGAAACTAAAAGGGAAAATTATCACATTTTTAAAACTGTTCAATTTCTCCAGCTCATATCAGGTTTCTGAAAGGCCTCCACGTGCAGACCTACACCACAGAGGGGTGTCTGACAGAAAGTCAAGATGTAGTGTCCTTATTTATCCTTTTTTAATTTAAATAGCTGGGTATGAGGTCTCATACTGTAAATTAAGCTCAGGACTGCCAAGACTGAAAGTATGAGCCTGGAGTCAGAGAAACCTCATCAGCAGCCCACCTACCTAGTCATTCTGACCTGAGATGGATCATAGCAACATGGTCATTAACATTGGCTGATACTGAACATCCAAATAAGAGCCCATCGAACTTAAGAGGTTTAGGAGAGCAGTGCCAATAAATATATTTCATTAAGCAGGAAACAGGAAAATATCTAAAACCCAATGATTACTGTGATTATTAAATCATGTTATTATATAGCGATGATCCTTTATCTGAAAGTATTGTGTGATACAGAGGAAGCTGGGCATTTTAATTTCCTAGAAATCCCCTGAGATTTACCACGAATTCTTGTCTTATGTTTGATTGGACTTGCCCATACCCTTGCATTTTCCAGGGCATAAGCACATCAAAGCATAGTATGCTTACAATTAGCTAATTTGCATATTCTTCTCTGCAATTTTAGATTAGCTCGTCTCCCTTCTAGGGGATCCTGAGAAAGGCTGACTACGTTCTTATAAAATCACCTTCCAAAATACTGTAGTAAGATCTCTCTTTTACCTCTTTAGAAGGGCTCACCCTGGCTGTTTGGGATGAAAGAGAATGTATTCCTCTACTCTCCCCAACAGCTCTTGGAATTACCTCAACAACAATCTTTTAAGCTAATTTTCTTTTTAAATTTCATCACTACACCTGGTTAAGAGGCTTTCAACCTGATCTCTCAGGGACATCACCACCCATTTGCAAGAACCCTGCTCCCACCCCCAGCAGCCCCAGGCACAGCACTGACGTAGGCACCAGGTGTGGATGGAAAGATGAAGATCAGCAGAAGCAGCTTCTCACTACAGAATAGTGGCCAAAGAGGCTTTCACGCCAGTGTCAGTGTGGGGCTGGAGCCGCCACAGAGAAACTCATCCCCTTTCTTGGAGGCAGGCTTGTAAACACACAGCCTTTAGCTGCCATGAAATAAAGCAGTTTGGATGGTGGAAAATCTTCCACATGTGAACACAAACATGCAATGTGTATTATCTTTCACACAAATAGCTGATCAGGACTTCATAACACGTGAGAGCTTACCCTCTCCATGACATCAGGAAACACACACAACTGCATCCTGGGCCTGGAGGTTCACAAGCAATTCCACCAAACCAGCAACCAGTCAAATTAATAACTGTTTAAAAGAGAAAAGAAGGTCCCTTTAGTTTCACATTCAAACAAAAGTGTTTCACATTCTACAAGAACATCTTCCTTTTGATTTGCCCTTGTATCATAACACTGAAAAGGAACCTTATTCTTCATCTTAAAATATCACTTTTTCTACTTTTTATTTAACTAATTATGGATTTCCCACAAAGTTCAATGCCATAATCAGAATATTTTTAATTACCATCTTTGATTATACCTAGATTAGATACAATGCGATCTAGCAATAGAAGAATTAAATCAAAGAATATTTTAGGCTCTGTATTAATTTAGTAACTTGTACAAGCCAGTCTCACCAGGCCCCAGTTTCCCTTGTTAATATTTGCCAACCCCAAAATGATGTTTGAAGTTGAATTCATTAATATTCACAGATACCATCAAATCTGGAGCTGAAAGATGTTATAAATTTTGAATGCAAGATATAAATCTGCATAATCTATTGAAGTACTTCAGCCATTTATCAGTTTTGTCAAATAATTGTTTCCCCATCTCTAAGCATTACTCCATTTTCAAAATACCACATGAAACGATGAGATTAGTTAAAAAAAAAGGATGGAGTATTTATTTCTAACCCAAGTTTTTATTAAATGAATAGAAGAGCATTCATGTGTAATCTTTCATGTACGTTATGGTTTAGACAATGTATGAATATGTTAAGGAAACCTTGCAAAGAAAATGAATTTTCTTTTAATCAAAATATTGAAAGTCACTAGAATAATCACCTAGCGCAACTGGAGAAATCACAAACCTGGAGATATGGAGAAAACAAAATGCAAATAAATTGAATAGCCCTTTAAAAGAACTCCATAGCATAAGAATACAACTCCCAAAACTTGAAGAAAATTCCTACTATCCTGCAAAAAGAAAAAAAAAAGCTCTCTCTGTAACTTCTTGACCTGAAAGCATCATTCAGCTCTCATAACCAAATTCTTCCTTGTAGGGCCCCCCAGGGTAAGAGAGACAACCCAGAGTCAAGCTGCCCTCCCCGGAGCTGGGAGGCTGCAGAAGCTGTACGGGAGGGCAGTCGAGCACAGCCCACAGGAGCTCACAGCCCAAGCAAAGCCACTGCAGTGAGCAGCCAGCCTGGCCTTACACACCACAGGGAAACCTCCAGCAGATGGGAGAGCACTGCACAGGTCACAGCTTAAAGTCACAAGTGTGATGTACTGCATCTGGGGAAGAACCCCATGTATGAGTACAGGTTGGGGGCTGATCTGTTGGAAAGCAGCTCTGGGGAAAAANCTTCCGTCTCCCCTATTCATCGAGTTTGCAATACTTAAAATGTTAATTATCCTATTATTCTAATAAAAGTTGGCACTATTTTAATTAAAAAACATTTGGTCTCCTTTGAGGAGCTCATTATAAGAGGAAAGCCTTCAAAATTATGGCCAAATCAGGGTCCCATGCCCCTTTATTAACATTATTTCTGTTAAAAAAAAACCCAAAGCAAAACCAAAAAGCAATAGAGAACGAAGTCAAGTACTGCTCCTAATCCTACTTCAACTATGTAACTTCTGGTCAGAGATCAGAAAAAAAAACAAAACCAAAGCAACAACGCAAGTAATTCTCATATCCCAGAATGAATTACATCTACAATAAAAACAAACACTGTAGGAAGCACCCCTTTGTTTTAGATACAGTAATAAACACAAGCACTTACGGTTCTTGTAATATATTACATGTGAAAGCTTGAGAAAAAGAGACGGTAATTTCTGGGTTTGTTTGCAGCTGATGTAATTTTAAACAAAAGAGGGAACTGTACCTTGAAAGGACATGACCAGCTTACTTGTCAAATACATGCAAGGTTCTGTGTCAAACACTTGAACAAAAAGTAACTGGTGAATTTTTTTTCAGAAAGATAAATGAGTCAGTTGCAGAAACAATGCACTCCCCTCCATGGAATTACATGTATGGACTCATTTTAATAAGCAATGGATGAAGCAGCCTTCAGCTTTACAGTCCCTTCTAAGATAATGCATTAACCAGAAACAGCAAAGGAAGAAGTTATCTTTTGTCTTAACTAACCAAATGTCTTTGTAAGATAAAAATTTAAAACTTATCTTAGCAAATGAACAGGACAATTATATAAGAGCGAAGGTTTATTTATTTTTGTGTAGCTGCTATATCAACTCTATAAAACCCTAGTCTAATATAGCCACAGTCAAGAAGGAATAATAAAAATCCAAATATCAAGCCCAATATCAAGCACGATCTTCCTCTAGAGTAATACGTCCATAACCTACTGAAACCTCATTCCAAAAGAAAACAGGAAGAGTGAGAATCTGCAGAAGCAGCAGAGTGAGAGCAGACTATGGAAGTTAGCAGGACATAACTGATGTTTAAAAAGGATTTCTGACATAGAACAGCTTCTTACACCTCCAAACCAAGGTGGAACGAAGTGTGGGGATTAGGGGTTTAGCCTGGCTAAACACAGCTCACGAGGAAGGGGAAAGGAACTCCTAAAGATGTCAGTGCCTAACAGCTGAAGGAACCAGCCAGCCAAACAGATGTAGTGGGGTAATGGGCTCTCAGTCACTTGTGCCCTTTACGTGGAAGCACCAAAAATATACAGTAGTTCAGTCAAGAGGCTGGAAAGAATTGGGTTTTCTGCCTTGCATTAGTCAGATAAGAGCTGATGAACAGAAATGGCCCATCCCTTCCTTATCAGAACTTAGAACTTATTATGTTTCCCGTGAAATTATTCTGGAGATCAGTAAACTTCTGGAATAAAGAAGGCCCATCTTCTCTGCCCATCAAGCTGCATACCAACATCTTAACATGGTCAACAGCCACACAGTACAGCACATACCCTGACAAGATGAAGTGCTCAGAAGTTTCCCTGGACAAGACTTGGAGGGACATCTCCACAGCAGTTCCTGCTGAACTTCACTGCTGCTGGATGACTTCCTCCAGGAGCTGAGGCTTTCTACTAACCAAGAGCCCCATGTTAACACAGGCCCACTACTGCTCACACGAGCTGATTCTGAAACGTTAGCTGTGCTTAAATTGCACCTAAGCCACAGATTTTCCATCGCTTCACTAGAAGAATGGACCCCAAGACACTCTGGCGTGACCTGGTTAAAATGTATTTAAACGTGTTTATTGATCTGGCTAATTCAGATTAGCCACTCCTGATTCTTTTTTTTTTCCTCCAACAGCCACGAAAAGCCTGAGATAAAAAATAAGCTAACGCTCTCCAAACTTTATCAGACATTTCTCTTTACCTCAAGCTGAACTTCTCATTAGAAGCCTAGGGAAGAAAACAGCTGATTTTTTTACCTCACTTAAAATACACAGCAGTGAGATAATGCCTTCCATACTGCATGTGGTTCCACAGCCAAGAAATCATCAAGTAATGAGATGTGTGTGTCCCCAACATGTTACTTTGATCCAATTTTGCATTAGAATCAAGATTTAACAGACTCAGACATGCAAATACTGTTTCAGTATCAAATTTCTGTTTCAGTGCTTTTCTGGGACCAAAGTACAGCTGCCTCTTCTGCTTGAGGGAAGTGCAGCTTCTTATCAGATGTTGACACCCTGGGGAAACAACAGGGCAGAACAAAAAAAGTGGACAACCCTTAGCTAACATTTTATCTTTCCATCCTTGCTGGTGCTGAAGCTCTCCACTACATCTTCTTTTCCACCAGCTGCCCCATGTCATTCCTCAATAGTTGCAGACATCAGAAGCAAGATCAGAGGTACGATCTTTTTTCTTGGCTGGCATCAAAGCAACGTGCAAAATCTAGCAACCAAGAAACTTGACATCAGGCTGTGCGCAACTCAGCTGGCTGTTTCTAAACCAAGATGAAAAACAGGCAGATGAGAGAGCAGCTGAGCTGGGAACAGTTGTGCAAATCCACGCGACACTCAGCAGCCCCAAGGAAGCCAGAGTGCTGTTTGCAACCAGGAGGCTCTGCAAACCCAAAGCACTGTCAAGGCTACACAGGGTATTCCAAAGCTGGAAGAAAGTCTCAGAACAGAGCTAAAAGCCTTCCTTGTTGCACATGGGAGGCCAGAGAGCAGGTGATTTCACAACCCAGTAACAGAAATGCCAGAATAAAACTCTGAGTGGGCCACATCAGGGAAAGGATGTCTGAAGTGATCTCCATCTAAAGAACCTGGCTTGCTTTGTATCACTATTTTTTAACTGAAAATAGTGCTTTTATTAGAACCAGACAAATTTTACTTAAGATTGTAAATAATGATGTAGCCATATGATAAAATAGTATTTGCCTTAAGTTTAATTACATTGTGCCACAAGATATGCACCTTAACTGGTAAAAATCCCCCTTGGCACTTCAATTTTCTTTGAAAGACTACTCTATTTGCATTAAAAAAAAACCTTTTACTTTAGGACACAGAACTTTACACACTAGGAAGCACAATAATCACAGAACATTAGGGGTTGGAAGGGACCTTGAAAGATCATCTAGTCCAACCCCCCTGTTAGAGCAGGATCACCTAGATCAGGTCACACAGGAACACGTCCAGGTGGGTTTTGAAAGTCTCAAGAGAAGGAGACTCCACAACCTCTCTGGGCAACCTAATGAGCTAATCCACGTATGGGAAGCAATGTATGTGCATTAACATATAGGTTCGTGTGGTCTCATTGACACTGGTTCCAGCTCTCAGAGAGCTCCATGTCCTGTGCCTGATCCTCACCACCACCACAGCTCAAGCGCACTGCTGAGCTGAGATCTACTTTAAAAGTGAAGGAACTGACAAACTCCAAGTGCTCTGTACAATAGTAAGGCCATGAACAAAGCAGGGCTGTGAAAGCTGCAAGCCAAAACCTCACACAAAGCTGCCAAGGGCTTGTCCTCTCAAACTGGTGTGACCTGTTATCAAGGGGAAAGGACATGGGAGTTTAAAACTTCTGGTTTAACGCACCTTTGAAGGTGTTAGCTTTTTAACTCCTTTTATGCCACGTAATAAGACTGCACTGTTAATCGGAATTGCCTCCTTTATTTATAACATAACTGTCACCAATTGATAAATTTGCTGTCAAAATACAGCAAGTGTTAGAAACCAGCAGCCTTAACTTGCGAGCTCTTGTCTTTAACATGCGAGATGGGGCTGTATGTGTGTAACTTTATCAACAGAAACAAAAGAAAGTTGTTTGAATATTTTTAACAAAGTATTTTATTTCATAAGCTAAACATTCTAAAAATAAAACCAAGTGATTTGTCATATAAAGTCTGTAATTATTGAAACAATGAATAGCGTATAGTAAGGAGGACTTAAAAGCTAAATTTGTGTATTTTATTTCTGAATATATTTCTGCCTAATTTTGGTAGCCACATCAAGAAAAACTGAAGGGAACCCACAACTCCTGGCGCAAGGATGTGACAGAGCTCTCCACGGCTCTGAGAGCAGAACCTGCCCCAGGAACTCTCCTGCTGAAGTCTGGCTAAGGCCTGGAGAACAAATCCGGGGCCAAGCTGAGGGATTCCTGTCCCAGCAACGTGAGTCTCAGGAGGGAACACCCCAGAAAGGTAAAGGAGCACCTGGATGGTGGTCAGCCCCAGAGGGGAGGGCAATAACAGATCTACATTTTTAGTGAATGATTTTTCAGAAACTTATTTTCAAACACCAGATATCTGCAGAGTATTTTTGTTTTCCTTTGGATAAAAAGGAGCAGGGTACATATCATTTACGATTGCAAACTGTCACTGGTGAGTTCACTGAACACTTCCTTATTTGACATATACAAGAAACAGCACTTTGTACTTTTATGCAAATTCATTCATAAATTATCTAAATATTTATCCTGAGCAACCTGATCTAGTGGGAGGTGTCCCTGCCCATGGCAGGGGGGTTGGAACTAGATGATCTTTAAGGTCCTCTCCAACCCTGACGATTCTATGATTCTGAACAGATTTTGTAAGATTTCTCTAGGAAAACCTCCCTATGCAACAACGGATGGAAGAGAAATCACGTGCACTGAGTCTCTCAGTGTGACTTGCAGAGGTGGCTCCAGAGAGAAATTAAAGATTTCAGATGCAGTTCTCGTCAATGCCAAAAAACTTGATTCTGGGGATCTTTATACATTTCAGTCATACCCACAAAGTTAAACTTTTAAAAACGCACACGCAGTAGAATACCCATTTTAAATAAACCAGTATACATTGCTTTTTATAGCAATGACGGCAGAATAAATAAATAAATCAGCACTGGGTGATCAAAAAAATTCAACACTGGTATTTTTAAAAAAACCCACTGTCCCGATTTGTTACCCCTGGATCCAGTAACATTTTCCAAACTGCAAAAGGGATTCCTGATTCCTAGCAAAAATAATGCTGTGCTGACAGCCCGATTACAAACAAGCAGAATGCTTCCATTTGTTTCAGATTACTAAAAAAGTTTATTTAAAAACTTGCTTGTGCATAACTATAAAAATATTATGTGTTGTCAAAAGCCAGAAGAGGATTAAAAAATATATTATTAGAATATTTGTATAACAATATGCAAAAAGGAATGGTATTTGTAGTAAACAGCAACAACTGCCAGACAAAACCGTGCTTTACCCTTCTTGTTCTCCAGCAATGCACACTGAAATCACCACCAGGAAAATGGGAACATTCAAAGCCTTTGTTTTGAATTATACCTTTAGTGCAGCAAGTTGAAATTAACTCCATCTAAAAACTCAACTAAAATCTTAGCTTTCCTTGAACCAGAAGTTAACCTCAAGCAGTATTTTGACATTTCTTAAACCTGAACCAGAACAAATTGAACCAAAATGAAAAATGTGCTGGTTGCTCTAAGTACACATAAAACAGTATCTGTCAAATACAGAACCAGATGGGGGACACTGGGTGTGTATAACAACTTGTTTAGTACCAAATTCAGCTTTATGTTCAAGGGAGTGTAAAACAATCTTCTTAGTCTATTCCAATTCAGCACTGGGGAGGCTGAACCTCGAATCCTGGGGTCAGTTTTGGGCCCTTACTCCAGAAGGACATTGAGGGGCTAGAGCATGTCCAGAGAAGGGCAACGAAGCTGAGGAAGGGTCTAGAGCACAAGGCCAGTGAGGAGCAGCTGAGGGACCTGGGGGCACTGAGCCTGGGGAAAAGGAAGCTCAGGGGAGACCTTCTGGCTCTGAAGAACTCCCTGAAAGGAGGTTGGAGAGAGGTGAGTACTGGTCTCTTCTCCCAAGAAACAAGTGATAGAACAAGAGGAAACAGCCTCAAGCTATGCCAGGGGAAGTTTAGGTTGGACATATTTTTTCACTGAAAGGGTTGTCAGGCACTAGAACAGGCTGCCTGGGGCAGTGGCTGAATCCCCAATCCCCATCCCTGGATGTGTTTCAAAGCCATGTAGATGTGGTGCTGGGGGACATGGTTTAGCAGCAGACTTGGTAGAGCATGGTCATGGTTGGACTCGATCTTAAAGGTCATTTCCAACCTAAACGATTCTGTGATTCTACTGTACTGAGTCTCACAAGGAGCCATATCTTCATGAAATGTTACACATACAGTTCATTTAGTGCCATTCATATTTTATTTTTTATCCATTGTTTGACCCCAGGAAGAGACCTCTTCCCAGATCTCAATACATACTCATTTCTAAGTTCCTTCACTCCTGATCTATGACAGAGAAGCACAAAAAAACAACACGTAAAATGTAACCATTATGTTAGGATTATTTAGAACCAAGTATAATGATAAAGCTTCTGATACAGATTGCATTCAGAAAAACTCAAGAGACTGCTTTGTGGATAATTTATTCTTATGATGAATGACACATGACCCAGCATGTGTCATTCCTTCAGCAGAATAAGATGAATCCTTGCATTACTCTGTTTCTATTATGAAAAATAACCATATATTCACGGTTTTCTATTCCCTTATGGAGTTACAAATTCACAAAACGATGGTTTCTCTTACCCCAGCAGACATTCATTTTTCTGAAAGTGATTGTTGAAGAGCTTTGCCAAAACCAGGCAATTTAATTATAGTTTATTGATCAGGTCACCTCTACACTGGCTCTTCCTAATATACCATATTTAAACATATATCCAGTAACCCTTTTTTCACACTTTCTCCAGATTTGCTTGGTATGGAGGTTAAACTTGCAGATCTTTTGCCTCAAAGACCAGCTCTGGAAGTCCCTGAAAATAAGGTTCTATTAAATACACCACCTTCTACTTTTCTGGTGCAGAGACCAATAGGAGCAATAGTTACACAAGAAAGGCCGTTCTATATATACCTATGAATAGGATTTGGTCCTAGTATAGAACTAAAGCCAAGGCAGATAAAGCTCTGTCCTGTGAAGGAAGCACATGGCCAGGGACCAGAGTGGCCCATCATGGCCCTGCTCAGGAAGCTGTCCCACACGAGACAGGCTTTGCAATAGTTTGGCAGAACCTTTGCTTCTTAGTTTTGTTTGCTTGTTGGCTGGCTGGTTTGGGGCATTTTACCATTTTAAACGTTATGTTTTCTCTTCTCTCCTGCCTCATTCTCTCAGATACTCTCTGCTTACAGACCCAAACTGCTGAACTTTAGGATATAAACAAAAAGGCATGAAACCAAATAATCTATTACAATCACACATCACCAAAACATTATTTACAAGTTCACAGTTCTGATGAGTCTACAAATGAAGAACATTTTAAGATGTTCAGCAGACTATTGTCAATAATAAAATGAAGTGGTGGGAAGAGGGGAAATCAACTTATTCTGGCAATAAAGCAAGAAAAACATTAGGTTCCCCCAAACACTTTGCTCTGCAATCAGTTCTATCAAAATGATCCCAAAGTAATTCTCATCTTTGACATTAAAAAAAAATAAAATCTTAGCAATGACCTGGTTCTTAGCTTGTTATAAAATACTTCTCTTCCCTGCTTGCTTAGGAAAAATGTATTTTTATAGTTCATTCCTAAATCTTGTATAATTAAATGGCAGGTGGAGAAAGATTTTTAAAAACCCAACCAACTCCCCCCACACACACACACCAGAAAACCTACTCTCCCCTGATACACACACAATTTGACAGCATGAACTGGCCCAGAGGAATGGGGGGGGGTTAAAAATGGCAAAATTCTTCTTGCCTTGAAGACTGCAAACAAGCAGCCACACTGAGCAATCTAGCTGCTGAAGAAAGATAATCAATTCACAAACACAACAGTCTTTCTAGATGAAAGAAATACTTGATTACTCATCAGAACAGGCCAGGAATTAGACTGAAATCGAAGTTCCAGCGTTGAACAGAGTAACAGAATAAATTGCATTTCAGAAAAAATACTGTAAGTGTGTATAAAGAAAAAACACAAAACAAGAAAAAGCATTTGTTTACACAATGCCTGCTGAAAGAACAAAGTAAAAAACTAAAAAACCCTACACCCCTTCCCTGTGTGCATACAGACACAGAAAGCACTTTTAAGGTCACTAAAGAACCGGCACAGATTAAGATCCTGTTGAAATACAAGACACTACCAGGAGCAGCTGGCAATGACTTAGCAAGTGTCTACAGGGAAAGAAGACCTGGAAGAAGCGTACATGTACAGAGGTGCTAAACTGCAACAGAGTTCTGATTATTTCCTGTATCAAGTCATCAGTTAAGTTCATTCTTCCAGCTCTTCTTTACAGCATGACTCTTGGTACATACAGAGCTGGAGAACATCCATACCCTCTAGGAAACCTCACAGAGCCTCCTGATAATATTTGGCACGCACCAGGAGAAGATCTCACGCTCTCTGTCATCAGCTCCATCTCCTGGTGACATGTTTACAACCGTTACTAAATTATGAACAAGTTGATTCAAAGAAATAAATGAAATGCAGGCAAAAAACAATCCTTCAATACAAAGCAAACAGGGAAAACTCTCAAGTGCTGCCAAACCGAGGGACCTGGAGAGTTCAAGCCTGAAAGATCACTGCTCCAAAAAGGCAGGTGGCAGAAATCAGAGTGGAGTGAGGGGTGGAGAGTGTATGTTACTAAATGCCCTCTGAAGCCATCACGACGCATCAACTGCATTCCACTACTCCTCTGAGCAGAGTTGGAGTCTCCCTTTTTCATGCTCTTGCTTTGTGCTACACTCCTTGCTTCAATAAGGCATAAAAACAATAACCCACTCTAATAGATGTTACTGGAAAACGCCTCCAAAGTCAGAGATTATTTTACACTGGTCACATCCTCAGCACATTCCCTGGAATACTGCTGCCCTGCTGAACAGCCCAAACTCAAACTGGTAGCTCAAACATCTAGGGATCAGGTGAGTAGTTCTGATGTAGCAGTTTTGCAGCACACTCAGAGCACACGTTAATGATGTCGCTTTGGACTCAGAGCGTGTGCTTCAGAGCAGAAGCCCTTGTCCAAAATGTGCCATTTCAAGTTTATTGTTTATTGTGAAGCACTGGTGTAGAGCAAATGTTCCATCTTCAGCTTTTGCAAAATAACTTCCAAAATATCAGCATCAATTAACTTTTCCCCTCTAACAGAGCTCAGTAATTCATGTTCATCATACAGATCATTTGGTATCATAATGCATTTTAAGAATTATTGGTTAGTTGATGGCAAAAAAATATGACTTGAAAAACAGAGATTCCAGGTACATTTCTTGAATATCCCAGGAAAAACAAGAAACAACATTATAAAACAGTACAAAACCATGGAGATCAGCAGACTGAAAACAATCAGATGAATTGTTCGAACAGAACCAGTGGGACAAAACTAGCATAAGAATCTTTAATCTGGACCTTAATTTAAACTAGAAATGGTTTAGTAACAGAGAAATGCAAACACAGTGAAATATTTTGGGCAAAATCACTGAAGAACCTGTTCTAATCATATTGCTACACTAGAAGCAGCTTTATTCCAGGAAGCATCATCTGCCATACCATGCCAAGAGTGGCCCATGACAGCACATCCTGACTCCACTCACAAAACTGGGGAAGCACAGAAGGGTGCACAATCCAGCCAACACACCAGAGCCCGAGGTGTGATTAACGGATTGGTTTGCAATGTGCTGGGGGATGCTAATCACAGTGCTTGGGGAATTATGACAACTAAAAGCCCACTTCCCACGCCTCCATTTGTGTCTTTGTAGTGTCCCCTTTTGAAAAATCACTGTGGCTCTCCACACCAGCTTTCACTCTGCTGCCCTCCAGGAGAGACAAGGATTTGTCTCAGATGAGCATCATGCACAGACAACAGCAGCATATGGAATTTTTCCATATTTGTTTGACTTCAACTACCAAATCATGCTGAAATGAAGACAAGATAATCAAGAAGAAAGGATGCATGATCCAGATGGTGCACAAAAACTGCCAACTGCTGCAAGCATTCATGGACCAGAAGCATGGTGCTGAGCAGTGCTTTTGGGTCTGAAACCAGCACTGAGCTACAGGCTCATTCACTGCTACAGTCACAGGACAATCAGTAATCTCCTCGCACCCTCCAGATCACATCCATGCCAAACAACTGCCACATCATGCCACTGGCAACGAAATCCAAGTCATCGGACAATGGGGCAAACGAAATGGTTGCTCTTGGGAAGTGTGAGATCCCAGACTGCCATCAGCCCCCAGCTCACCTGCCTGAAGGGGGACACAAAGGGAAGAGCTGTCACCACATCCAAAGTCACTAAAAGACGACCTCCTCACAGCGCTGCAACCAAAACAGGCAGGAAAAGGAGCATTTTAAGACAATGGAATTTCCAAAATTGAGAGGGAACAGGCACAGCAGTTCTGCCTTCCTAAGCCAGTCTTAAGCATCAAAGGGAAAGGAGTATTTTTCTATGGCTAAAAGAAGAATACCATCAATATGAACACAGGCGGGCAGGAAGGTGCAAAAAGCAGTCTTTTTAAAAGCAGGACTTTGTGAAGACATGAAAGTTTTCCCTGGAAAGGCACACAGCCAGTGGCAGAATTGCAATGCCAATATTCATTCTGAAGGATTCTACCTTTAGCCTGACAGGTGAAATTCTACACGGTGTTGAAAAAGGAGAAAGGAGTGATACAACCACTGCATGAGAAGATGCAACATGACCCTTGAATATGGATTTGATTGGCTGAAAAGGAGCTGGTAAGGGCTGCCTAGGGCAGTGTCAGAGTCTCCATCCCCAGTGAGGTTTCAAAGCTGTGGAGATGTGGGGCTGAGGGACATGATTAAGGGAGGGACTTGGCAGTGTTGGGTTAATGCTTGGACTCGATCTCAAAGGTCTTTTCCAACTGAAGCAATTCTGTGATTCCATGGCACAGAAAAGGCATCAGCTCAAAACTTTACTGAAACAGCACAAGGAGGGAGGAAAAAAATAAATGCCTTTTGTACATTCGTATTCCCAGTTTACCTCCCAAATCTGACTTAAAAATCAGTTAGTTGGGCCAACTAATTACTATCTTGGTTTCAAAAAGTACCCAAAGTCTCCTTGTGCCTGCTGAGAGTCTGTGTCCTCTGATGCACCCCTTTCAGTGAACTGGTTTGCACAGGTGTTGCTCTGCTACCCTCTGATGAAGCTTGAAAGAAACCCACTTTCTGGTAATAAAGTTCCTAATGCAAACCAGAGATAGCATGAAACTGCATCACAAAGGCAAAAGCATGGACAGTAGCACCAGCATTTTAGTTATTCTCTTTTCCTGTTCTGGTAGAAGCCTCCTTAACACCCAACTTTTCTTGCTTTTCTTCTTGTATAACTAAGATACACCCAGAGGTATTCCTGCAAGTACTCAGCAGATGGAGGTGCACTTTTTTTCATCCAGTGGAAGGATAAGAGGCAGCAGACCCAGTTTGGAACAGAGTAAATTCAAGCTCAAATAAAAGAAAAAAACCAAAACCAAACACTGGAGCAGGTCTCAGGTGATGGGGAATCTCCATTCTTGAAGACACACAAACCAGACCTGAGCGAGCCACTCTAACTGGAGCTGCTATCGAGGGGCTGGACTAGATGGAAGTCTCTTCCAGCCAGCATGGTTCT
The DNA here is from genome assembly GCA_013401335.1 of Brachypteracias leptosomus. Classification (NCBI taxonomy): domain Eukaryota; kingdom Metazoa; phylum Chordata; class Aves; order Coraciiformes; family Brachypteraciidae; genus Brachypteracias; species Brachypteracias leptosomus. Next base: position 395,263 of record VYZX01000395.1, read on the forward strand.
ACAATTCCCAGGTGCTGAAAAGATCCGTGCAGTTTACATTACACAGAGCACAGCACAAAGCACGTTACCCAAAACACACTGGTTCATTTTAAAGACAACAGTTTGATTCCAATCACAGTAACCAGTAGGCAAGTGAGATTGTAGCCAATTGCTGGCAAACCACACTGTGAGGAACATCAGTGAAGGATTAATTCACAAGACAGGGAATGTGGCATCTACAGAGAGAACCAATGTTAGCAGGAAGCTTTTTTCATTTACAAAACAATTTTGTTTAAATACTAGATGTGGCTTTATCAGCACAAGCTGAATTTTGAAATGGAGACATGCAAAACTACTGTAGGTAAGTGTTATTCCTACCAGCAAAAGAAAAAGTATCATCAGGATCAATTTCAAATGAATCACCCTATAATTAACCTATGTCCTGATGGGGTTTTTTCTGCATACTGGCAAGGCATTTAATTTTTCTCATTTTCTTCAGGCTTGGGTTATTTCAACATTTGTTTGAAAACAAAAGAGGTCACCAAAAAAACCCCAAGACTCAAGGGCAAAAACAATTAAGATTTTCCTACACTGGTAGGTTCTGCCAATTTCTGAAGTGTTTATTGGCCACCATTTAACATCATCCAAACACAGACTCAATAACAAAATACTGAATTATCCATGTAGTATGATTACACCATAAAAAAAAGCAAAGCCAAAATAACTACAGAATATTTCTGTTGTAGATGTAGCCTTGGCATTTACCCACATTCTGTTCTTCCCTCCATGACAACTATGTTGTCTAATAAACAACAAATAGTGGGCAAGACTAACACCCCCAGTCTATCATCTTATCTAAAATAATATTAGATGAAAGATTTGTAATGTAGATTCTTCCACCAGAATTGGTTATACCAAGTCTCTGTATTTCAGATTAAAAAAAACCAAACCAACCAACGCTGTGACATCATTCTTCAACTATTTAACTGCAGGAACTTGTGAAGCAGGAAACATATTCCAGACAAGACAGGCTTCTTGTCTGGCTAATTCCTCTGATCTTGTCTCCTTAAACAATTTATCAACACTTATTTTAGTGGGACAGTCTAATCTCAGACATTCAGAATGGTACAGATTATCAATATTTGAAGTTTGATTTTTCAGGCACTGGAAGAATATTACTAATTTATTGTCAAATAATATCCACCTGGCTACTCTCTCTAGTTCTGCCAATTTTGCAGGCAAGTTTTAGATTTGGACTATTTAAGCTTAAAATTAGACACATTCAAGATCAAAAGTTACTTGGTCCATTGGAAGAAAATATTCAAGCTAAAAATAATTTTAGAATTAGAAAAACTTATTGTAATACGCAGAAAGATTCTACGCTGCTCCCGGGCATGTTTTGCAAAAGCTGTTCTCCCCATGCTCTGCTCATAAAAAAAGATAGCCAATTAAGAGAGGGGAAAAAAGAAACAGCTAGAAACCAGAAATTAAATCATAAAATGCAATAAGGTTATCAGAAGGTTCTTCGACCACCCTCTCTAAGATGAGCCCACACGTGCTCTTCCAAGGACAGACCCGTGCTCTTCCCAGTCTCCCGCTGTGCCTCACAGCCCACTCTGCTCTCCTCTCCACTGGTGCAAATGGCAGTTTACTGGTTTTTGGGTGTTCCAAGAACACTAGAACAGCAGCACATACCCTCTGGATTCAGTCAGTCTCAATTTTTTTAACCTCTCCTCACAAGTCTTTCATCCAGTGCTCCCACCATGGGTACCACTGGCTTCTGGACTCTCCATTTGAGCAAAGTAATTTTGATTTGTTTGCAAGAATTAAGTGCACAGCTCAAAACCAGACACCATGAGCTAGCTGACTCCATCTCTACCCTAAGCTGAGCAGAGGGATTTGCACAGTGCTTTATGACAGTGCTTCCATTTATTTATCCTGGTGTGATGTTACCTTTTCAGAACTTTTTTGTGCACTATACTGTGGACTTAAGCTCAGCTCTTAACCCTCAGTCTTTTTCCTCAACTCTCAACCATTCCCTATTCTGCATTTGCTTTTTTAATTTTTTTTTTTAAAGCACTATTTTAAGCTTGCCCTTAATGACTTGTGTCCTGTTTTTTCCTGCTATTTCTAATCTGTTGGTTCATGTTAAATTCTAATCCAATATTCCAATTTCTCTGCAGCATCTCAGCCTGGTATCATTTTTCACTGCAGTAAAGATGCAAGTCAACGGATACATGAGTAGTCTCTTCTCTTGAGAGGGGAAAAGACATGAAAGGCTGTTGTTTCTGCTGCTGCATCAGGGCTGGCTTACACAGAACACACTTTTCCTAAAGAACATATTCTAGAGAGCCAGCCAAGCAATACGCCATCTTTCAAACAAGAACCCACTTAAATGACTATCAGAATAAACCAGCAAAAAGCCAAATTGTAGAAGCAGCAGCAGACTGTTTCCTCCAGCTAACAAGGGTTTATCAACAAGAGGGCACTTTTCAGTTGCTGTTTAATCAGCATGTCTTCACCTAGTTTATTTACATCTAGTTTTTGTCCCAGTGGAGGCAACATCACAGAGGAAAAGTAGTACTTACTCACCAGCAATAATTATGGTTCAGATCAGTACTTTTGGGGACTCTTCTTCCTCACTTTCATTTTGAAGCTTAGGTAATTCTCTGAAAGCAGAAGAGGAAAATAAGAGCATTAGTTTTTATCCTTTATCTTTATCCATGTTTTCAACCTTTGACTACTACATGCAGCATTCAAGAGATGCATGCAAACACTCTTACTGAAAACATTGCTCAGAATTTTACTGTTTGTGATTAGATGAATTGTAGCAAAACTTACAGAAAGAAATTTGTACATACGAATAACCTCTATTTATACTGAGGTCCAAAAAAATAGAAACAGATTCATCGCCAAAAAAACCCAACAAAGGTTAAGTATAGACTGTCAAGGCATCTGCAAAAACTAAGAAAGCAAGGCAAAAAAAAAAGCAGTGGATTAATTCTTGGGATATATATAGCCAGGCTTTAGGGAAAAAACACTGAGAGAAATTATAGGATCAAGATCCTAAAACCAGATGCCAAAAATTGAAATAGAAAACTCAAACTGAAATAGCTGCCATATGGAAAAAAAAAATAGGGTCTACCTTTAAAACAGACGTAAGCAAATTAAGCTGGTTTGCAGCACTTGCATATTTATGTTTATATATAGTGTAACACACATAGTAGACCATAAATAACATAGTAGGTAGTTTTAAACAATCTTACTCTCGATTATCAAGGCATTGAGTTACAGCATTTCACAAGAGTGGTCTCACTAACTCAGAATGGCTGTATGCTGCTGAACTAAGCCTTGATTCTCGGCCATTTAACAGAAAAGCAATCAGAAGCTGCACCTATCACTTGGAAATAGCAATAAACTGGATGTTGAAAAAGCTAATTTGTCAACCTGACTTCAAGGAAAAGCAATAAAACTAGGGAAGAAAAATAAATAGGAAACCAATTAAAGCAACAATAGTACCAGGAACACGAGTGAAGAGAAAATGATAAATGCTTCAGATAATTGTCTTTCACTGCAATGAGTATTTTGCCGAATTAGTCTTATTTTTGAATGAAAATTAAGTGATTTTGTATTTCCAAGAGAAGCTTCAGCAGCTGTACCATTAAATGAAAAAGGTGAGCTGGCAACTCTGAAAATCTCAAAAGCAGCAACAGCAATAAAAATTTTTAAAAGACTGAATTTTGTATTTTCTTTTTTCATGTAATAAATTATTTAAAATAATTGGCACCTACAGGATCAGAGTCCACGAACTTCCACACTGGAAAGCCTGGGGGAAAGAGTGAGATAGCCTATTTTCCTTCCCAATTGAGACTGATGGTTTGGAGATACTTCAGCTAAGGCGGCACTCAACAAAAAGGATACTTCCTGTGATAAAGGATCTCAGAAATCCAAACAAAGAAATACAACGCTGTTACCCCAGGTATAAAAAGTAGCATCAGGGTTTAGCTTTCCAGAAAAACTCAACTAGGTCTGTCACTGTAGCTCTCAGGAAATGAGCTACACTACCTGCTTCACAGAACTGGGGAGGAGAAACTCTCTGCTGGTTTTTTTTTGGCTTAGGAAGCCAAGCCAAAGTGGACACCAAGCCCAGTGTTCAAGAGCTCGCCCTACAGAGAACCCACCGGAGCACGGCCCAGGACCAGGGTTACTGTTCAGTTCAGATAAACTGAAATGAAAAGAACTATCACTAAATTTACAAGTTGATTTATCTGTAAGCAGCAGAAATACAGGCAGTACAAAAAGCCAGAGTCCTGCCAGGCTGGGCAATTCGCCATGCCCTACAAAAAGCTCCCCAAAACTTTAAACTGTGGTATCCTAAAGTACAGAAAAACACACAGAACAATAAAAAGAAAGCATGAACCTTTGGATCCTTTTTACCACGCTGACATACTATTGGAGTAAAGAAGCTACTTAACAGTTGGTGACAAAGACCTCAGCTCCAGGAAAATTTGTCCAGTGAGCTCTGCTGAGTTGGTTTAACATAAAACAGTCCAGCCTAGCCTGGTCAAGTCATCTGTAGCTCCACTTAACAGATTCTACCTGCACAACAATGCAATTTTAATCCAAATTCCAAGTATTGTTTTACAACCAACCATGCACTGGTTTTAGAATCTCTTCTTGTAGCACATCACCTGCCAGGGTAACTCACAAAGAAGTAACAAATGCTGTACTGAGATCAAGATGCAGGAGACTAGCACTATTTTTATTCCATCCATAGATTTACTACTAAGAGGAAAGAAATAAAGCCATTTGCTTTAAGGTCATCACAGCTAATGTAAAGTATCTATTCCATTGTCTTTTTACAGAACTGTGGAAAAAAGGTCAACCTGCTCTGAGTCATTCAAAACTTTAGAACTACCAAAAGCTTACAATTTTCCAGCCTAATATTGCTAATATATGCCTGAAAACAGATTTTTATTTATAATGTAAAAATTACAACTTTTAAAAAATATCTTTGCATTTGTTGTTCAATCACCTCAACAGCATTTACAAATATCACTAGATTAACTGAATAGACAGTGGTGCCTTCCAGATACGTCTGCCCTTCTTGCCGGGATCTTTTGGAAGATCAAGGTCATGAAGTGGCCTTGCAGATAGTAAATTATAGTTATATGCCCAATTCTGACTTTGCATTGCTGGGTGAATATGGACTAGGCACTACCTTTTCTTTTTAGAAAAATTAATCTAGGAAAAAAAAATCCTTATAAAGGGTTCAATACCACCTGGAGCATTTAATCCAGTCTCCTGCATTACGAGAACCCATTCAAAACAAAGTACAAAACATTTTATCAACCCTTTTCCTGTAAATAAAGTTGAATATTAAAAGGACACAAAACTTGAATGCACAACAGCAAGGGAACAGAACTCGAGGATGCCCCAGCCACACGGGCCATGCCTGCACTACAGAAGAGTTAGCTGGAAACACCCACGGAACCTCAGGAATAGAGAGGGGTGGGACGGGGGGAAGGAAAAAAAAAAAGAAACTCTTCCCCTCTCCCTTCCCCCTTTGACTGGGGCAAACTGATCTACTTTTGACCAGACCCCAGACCCATGTGCCAGGGCAGGACTACTTTCCCAATATCACAAGAAGAATCAGACACCTCACTAAAAATCCCACCTTTAGTCAATAGCCTCTGCTTCAGAAGAGGATAAATCATGCACCAAGAAGAGAAAAATAAATACATACTTCCTTGTGATCTCTATGGGACATCAGTGGTAGCCCTGAAGAACGGACCTGCTAAAATTGGAAACTTTACAACAAATAGCGATCAAATATTTTTTTGGTTGTTTATCCTCTTTTTCAGAGGTTTCTGTTATTCCAGTACCAAGAAACCTCACATGCTCATTTTTAATTTCTGACTCCAGGATCAACCTTATCATCTTACACAGTATTTTTACATAAATATATAAAACATCATCTTGAACCACTGAGTTCCTTCCTTCCCATTATTGATTTTGTAAGACTAGACCTCACCCTCTGATTTTCAAACAAGATTTGTTATTAAATGTATCCCTCAGATGTATTTATTTGCAGTTCTTTGCCTCCCATATAAAGCCTCACATGCAATAGAGGCTATTCTTATTTCTTTCTAGGCTTTACTTGCCCTTGCTGTGTTCTTTCATTCTCTTTTAAGAAGGCAAGTTCAACTTCAGCAGAACCCCATAAAGAGCTCTTTCCTTTCCAAATGCCTCGATCTTTTCTGAGAGTGACTCTGGCCAGAGCTACATACCCTCCCCTAAATGCAAACCAATCAGTGATTTATTGGCTGCTCCTCTTTTGGAGCTTTATGGCTCTTCTCTTAAAAGCCAGAAACCTGCTGGTGTGTCTTAGAGTCACGTTACTGTCAAAGACATCACCAGAGAAGGACATAGATCATACAACATACCTCTGATTGACAGTCTAGTTATACCAGGAGTTCTTGTTGGCACTCAAGTATGGGAATCTGCAATTTATGTATTTTTTTTTAATTAAGCTGAAATAATTTTCTATGACTCCAAACACATAAATCATCCTCTACTACTAAGTGTGATAATCCTGCCTTCTCCAGTACTGGCCATTTCAGAAGCACTGGGACCAGCTTCTTGGGGAAATGCCTTGCTTATTTCAAGCAGCTGGCAGAGAAGTGACTGAACCTGTGTTTGGGAAAACGTTACAAGAAAATAATCCATTTGAAAAACAAAGCCACTTAAACCAAACAAACAGCAAAATCAGCTAAAATGTTACACTGAATGTTTTGTCATGTTTAGTAAATGAAAAACAAATGAAAAATTATTCCTCTTGTAAGTCCAGTGAAGCTTAGAACGTGTTCTCCAGTTTAGGGCAAGAGAGAATGTTGTCTTCCAACGGAGAAACAGTTACTTAGCTGAAAACCTGAACTTCATTTGTCTTACACCCATCAATCCATCTGTCTGATATCACTGCTAGTTGCTGATATTTGCGAGTTTCCTTAAACAAGCATGGAAAGAAAGAACATCTCAGGGGAACGGAGGGAAAGATAATCTATTTAATACATATATTAAAAAGATATATACATGTAAGTTGTTTTTTTTTTTTTTAAAGTTGGTTGTTTGGGGTTTTTTTAATTTAAGATTCCTTACTGCTTAAGAGCTAAAGAAAAGCTGGAATACACTCAGTCCATAATACGTAAGCATCAGAGCCAAATTATCTAACTTCTGTACACAGAGAGGGCTCTCAGGAATGAGCTGGTTTGCAGGGAGGCACAGAGGATTCCTTCTGTTGTCCAATTTTGACGAGAAGGTTCCCCTTCAAACAAGCTTTGACTACCACAGGCTTGAGAAGCATATAAAATTGTTCAATTAAATTCTGTTTTAATAAAACAAGACACAGATTTGGAAGCACTATTCCTCAAAACCAGCCTAAAAGATAGATTTCCTCACGCTTGTTTTTCCTTACCAGATACGCCTTGGCCACTTTGACCTTGTTCTGAGAGTACACCATTTTTAACTGAGCAAATAATAATTAGTATCCAATATCATTAAGTCCTTATCCCAACCAGAAGAAAAATATATAACAGTTGCTGTAAAGTCCCTGCATGACATTGAAATTTCCACACCCGCTGGTTTCTCAAGGCATAAATCAAGAGCAGTCCACAAAGCCGATACAGTTCACAGAACAGTACATAATCTGCTGAACTCCTTCATGGACATAACAAAGGGCCAAACTAAGAATTAAGTTATTAAATAACATCCCAAATATAAACACGTTCTAAGCTACCCACTTCCTAGGAGGTCAGTCACCCAGAATGCAATAAGTCAACGTGACTGTACAGTTCTCAAGTTCTTTCCTGCTCACCTTCAACACACACTGGCCCAACCACTTGACTCATTATTCTCTTTTATTTAAAAAACATGTGACCCCAGCTGACACATCCCAGTATTCCCAGAAGGCAGCTCACTGTTGTTCAGTGCCCCCAGCCCCGCATCTTTCACTTCGGTTTCATGCATGCTACAGTGACAATGTTAGTATGTTACACACTTGCACACATCATGCAAATTTGGGAAAATGCTGCAAGCACTGGACCTCTTTTAGCTCTCTCAAACCCAGGAAAACGTATGTTCTACTGCTTTTCCCCAGAGCCCCACTTCTTCTCAGCCATGTGAAGTGCCATCTGTGCTTTCCAGCCTGGCAAGCTAAAAATCTGCTGTCATTCATATCGCCAGTGAGCAAATTAAAGGCAAAGGCTGTTCTCTTTAATAAATTAACCAGGCTTACAAATGGCAGCCTGTATCACAGCTCCAAAGCCACGAGTGGCGAGCATGGTTAGTCAAAGGGTCTTCCTTGATCTCTGCCAGCTAGCGCAAAAACTATGGGGAATGAAACAGGAGTAGCTGGAAATCTCAGAAAGGAAACACAAATATGACTCAGCTGGCATAAGACATTTAGTGGGATATCAGCTGGCTCAGGAAGGACAGCTGTAGATGGTGGAGAAGGAAATCTTGGCTTGAATATCTATTTGTTTCTTTCTGGTTCTTTTTGTGTGTGTGTATGTTTGGTTTTTTCCTCCTAGACAGCCAGCAGAATCATTCAAAGCACAAGATAAAAATTAATGATTCACAGGATAGGCCCTTCAGGAAGCAGATCATAGATATAACTGAGTTAACCTCTCATTGGTAACTGCCTTGACTATTGGCTTTAGGCAAGTTAACCTGAAAGCTTACATCAATATCCTACTGCCCCAAACTTTCCCAGACACTGTAATGCAAATCATCATGTTTGAACAAGCCCTGAAATACTTTTGATAAAGACCAACTGCACTCTTCCAACCTCTGGGAACAGTCTGAGGGTTATTACATGGCTGGGAAAACCTCCAAATGGCACTGCGCATGCATCTACCTGTTTTGAAGGCTTGGAGATTAACAGAAAGGACAAATCTCAATCCGTGCCAGCTGTCCTCAATACCAGACAATGCTCCACTTCATTAGCCTTGACACTGCCAAAAGGGATTTGAAATCAAACGAGCTTAAGGAAACAAAAACTAGAAGTGCAGATAATGTCTGGAAAAGTACACAAAACTAAGAGAAGGGGAAAGTAGTAACCATCTTTAGAAATTCAACCAACAGAATGAGGAAATTCAGAGGCAAGGAAATAACACAGAGAACACTCTCCCTCCAGACTCAGGCTACTGAAAGAAAAGACTGAAAAAAGCTGTCAGAAAAGCCCAATTAAGAGAGTTGTTAAATGAGAATACAGACAACATAAGAAGAAATAAAGACCAAAATGCTGGCAAAACCTGTTCTCTTGAAATAAGGTCAAGAAACTCAATAAGAAACAAACCTGTGCTTCAATTTGAGGAAGGAAATAATTTGTGCAGTACAGCCTCATGATTATTTGTTATGGGTTACAGCAATTAGTTCAAAGGAGAAAGCCTGTCCGCTTGAAAGACAAGGCTATCAATATGATGCTTGACAGCCCCAGCAAGAAAAAAATCAGACCTAAACCAGCAAGCTTCACAGGAGAAGACAGACAGTACCACGCATGTCTCTGAGAAACAACAGCGGTGCTGAAAACAACAAAAAGGAACGTGGCTGTAAGCCCAAAAAAATAACATCTATTTTGTTTCTATTTCATATATATATATATAAAGAGCTAGAGGGCCTTGCTATTAATGATGAGGGATTATTTTAAACTGAGGGATTTAATTCAGCCTACCAAACTTCAGATACAAAGGAAATACAGTTTTAAAAAAATTTTTAAAATATACACCTTACTACCCACTGCAAATACTGGCTACCCCTACAGAATCTATTACTCAGTCTTTTACAGCCAGGAAATTTATCCTGAAAGAGAAGTGAACGCACAAGAGAAACAGCAACACCAACATAACTACTAAAAAGCCTTTACGTATTGAAACAATTCATGCAGTAGCAGATTAAAAGAAACAGCATCTTCGGTTGTGCCTACCCTGTTCCTTCCTCCTCTTTTTTCTGCCTTCTGGAAGAGGTAAGTTTTTCAAACCTGCCCCCAGTGAGCACACAGCTGGATACTGCTATGGAAACGATACCAGGAATGCATACATCATTTCACCTTTCATTTGAAGTTTTTCAAACAAGAACCAAATAAAAATCACAGCACTTTATTCCCAAGCCTATGGCCAAACAGCCCGAGTGACTCTGCCTTTATGAAGCGCCTGGTCGGACAGCCGTAGGTGAGGTTAAGAGGGCCGTGGTCAAGTTCGCCGCTCTGCCCCGGGGACGCCGCAGCAGCTGCCGAAGCTGGTGTCGGTGCCGCGGCAGCTCCGGGGGAGGGCCGGGAGCTGATGGAAGCGGCGCTCAGAGACCGGGGGCTGCAGAAAGGAAGACACGACGCTGCGTCCCTCGGGGAAGACAGCGCTGCGGCCTCCTGCTTATCAGACACGGGCTAATCTAAGGTAGATCTCCAGACAAAGGTCAAGGGGGCTATCAAAGCTGAGATCCTGGCAAATAAGACCAAGGAAACGGTCAGGGATTTTCAGTATGAAAAATCTGAAAGACCTTCGTGATATTTGTGTGTTAGGCAGCTGATGGTGCCTGATAGTGAAGCAAGCTGAAAATTTGTGCTGAACGTAATTCCATTAGTGTGAATATTATACAAAAAAAATGCAATTTCTATATTTCAGTACACCAGAAAATGCCTTTAAACTATTCCTCGATGCTACACACCAAGCTTCACAGAGCCTAAATGTTGGGGGAAAAACACGCACTAATGCTATGGTACATTTCATTTCAGAGAGGGTTCCGGTCTTTTAAGTTGCTCATATTTGAATAATTTTTGACACATCTTTTCCTTGAGCGTGTTTCACCACAAACAGCCTAAAATAGTGTGACATTAAGAAGAGACTACTGCTAAATGTATGCATGAAGGTTCCTCCTGAAGCACTGCTGTTATTTTCCTATCTCCCACTTTTACTTTCCATTAGGCAGTCTTGCGTTCCTCTCTTCTTCCTCTGATGCTTAATTTATGAAGGAAATTTTTAGAAAATTATACATATGTCTTCCCTACTTAGTGATAAAAAGCAAATATCATTTTTTAAGTTACAAGTTGAGTTTAATCAAGTGGAATTTCATCTTTTTATCTCTTTCAGTTTATAATGTATGAAAGAAAGCAAACAGACTCACTGCAGTGAGTTTACTGTGGGCTAAAGGCTCCGCAGCTGAGAGCTCTCCGTTCTTTCCCAAAGCAAGTTCATGGCACCTTTTCCTCTGCAACCACATTTGACCCAACATAAATAAAAAAACACCCCAGTCTAAGGGCTCTGAGCTCTAGAAACCTTTCAACACCAGGTGATGGCAGTTAATAAACATCACAGTGATGCAACACTTTCAATCAACAACCAAGAGAAGGCCTGGCCAAAGGAGCACTCTGTACGCTCCCGTTCCAAAGCACTTAGCATTTCACAAAGCACCATTAAAGCTATCGCCTCTTTTGATAAGATATGTCTAAGCCAGATAAAGAAATAATCAATCTCCTTGTGGTTGCTTCTGCCAGGGAAGGTAAAAAGTCTAAGCAACAGTAACACTACACTAAGAGACTTCAGGAGAAAAGCCATAGCAAAGGTTATCAATCCACAGATTCACTGTTTGTTTATGACTTGAGGAGCACTTGAATGACAGAGAAGCACAAGTACCCAAGCGGTTCTTTACTGCCCTAGGCCAGATCAATGGAAACCCCCTCAAACAAACTGTGCTGGCTAAACATGTTTGTCTTGCAGGTGCTTCTGAATTACACCCACTGCTGACAAACTTCTCAACAGGAAACAGAGATCCTCATGAGCACCCAGGATGCACCTTTACTGACACACTGTGAGCATATTGCAACATTTCACACCAGTGTCATCACAAAATGTATTTACATAAACATCTAAAGACTGAGAAAAAGTGTTTCCATGTTTACACAAGCTATATAAACATTAAGAGAGTCAGAGGAAGGCTGTTCAGCCTTCCTATGTGCTTTTGAGACAGCACTCTGAATTTAACAAGATACAATTCTGCTTACTACCTTTCACATTTATTTCCAATATAATTGATACTTTGCTTAACATTTCTGATGGGCCACTAAACCATATCTCCATCTATTAGCTCAGATTTTTAGGAACATAAAAAATTAGTCATATAAATCTATAAAACCAAAAAGCCATGAAGATTAATAATTTATCTTCCTAAACAGTCTGTAGCAAAGCACATTCAAAATACCATATGGATGCTATAACCCACATGGCATGACTTGACAATGCCTGAAAACCTTTACTCCATTATATCACAACCTTAAGCTTGTCTTCTAAAATAGACAATTCTTTCACAAATCTCTGTTTCGAGGAGAGGGTTCTCTGCCCAAGAAAGCAGGATGATATTGAACCAAGAGCAAACCTTCAACCTGCCAGGTCAAAATACTACAGAAAGGACCCCCACAGTTAAACCAGTCAAGTTTATGTTATATTAAAGGACCCAGAGATCACTTTGGGGAGGAAAAAAATAAAATACACATCACATCAACAAAAACTGCAGCTAAGAAGGATTTGAATTTAATCTTTTCCAAATGACAACTGATTGTCAACTTCACATAAAAAGCTGGATAAAAATGTATCCTAATGACAGGTGAAACTCAAACTAGTGAGTGGCCTGACTCGGTGCCTAGCAGGAAGTGTCCTTAGGTACTGAGTGCAAGCTCATGTCAACAATTCAGCATAAACCCACAGGCACTTAACCTGAGAATTCAGTTAGAACTCCCTCAAAAATAAACAACTTTCTCAAGTAAGAATATAGAAAACACTGCAATTGTGTCTTAGGTAAACTAATGAAACACCCTTATTTAAAAACCTAATTTCAATCATTCTACTCACCTGGCCAAGATGACACCATCCCTGTAGAAATGCTCACTGCTACCTACCAGTTCCCCACTTTTGGCAAAGCTGTCACTAGCTCCTGAACAATTCACTTGGCCACAGCCAATAGCTCTAACCTAGCATCAAAATCCCTTCAGTTACTGCAGCTGATGACAGAAGCACAGGAAAATCAAGTTCTATTACATGTTAAAGTATTTATTAAACATTATTTAACAAAAGCTAATCATAACTGCAAAAATTGCCAACCAATAATCAGAAGTCTGCCATACCTTCAAACCTTCAGCAATCACATTTCAACTAATAGTGTTGTGCTCCCTGTTTCCATCACTCATTTAACCCTTCCTCAGGTTTACTGCTTTTCTACTGCTTCCCATCCTGCCTCTGACAGAAGGTGAAGAACACTGTACATCCTCAGATTCTTTCTGCAAACTGGAACAAAAAAAAGGCAGCGAGACTCTGACAATGGAAATAAGCTGATACGTATCAGCAGACCATTTGATTAAATACAGAATCATTTCTAGTGTTTATGCAATAAATAACACAACGCTTGCAGAAAGCAGAACTGAGGCCCAGGGAGTCATTCTGCATTTAAGACCCGTACACAGCCTAGAACTCCAGTGACCTGCACCCTCATGAGATGAGTAGTCTCAATGTTAGTTTTGGCACAACTCGTATCCTTTTGGAATCCTGTCTCCACTCCAGGGGAAAGTGTTCAATGCCAACAGAAGAGCATCCTCCCTCGAGAAAACAAACGTCAAACCACACCACCACAAGGCATCACAGAATGGCTGAGGTTGGAAGCTATCGCTGGAGGCAATACCCACTGCTCTCCCCTTATCTACCAAGCCAGTCACTTCATCACACAAGGCTACCAGAGAATCTTGTCTCCTGGAGGACTTCAGAAAACAGTGGCCTTGGAAGTACGCAAAAATCAATGTTCTGTAAAATAGTATCTCAAACTCATCCTGTGGAGAGCTTACAATCAAAATGTCTCTGGCTGAGAAATACCAGCATATCCTGCTACATCTCAAGACATGGTTTTATGACCTGACTGTCAGATTTCAGTACTTGGGATACTTCCTATTCCTGACCCAATAGCTTGAAGCAACTTGGGGTATACCAGAGACGTGTGTTCAGTGTGCCTAACTGCAAGCAAAAGATTTTGTGTGCACATGTAGAGAAGTCTGAAGAGCAATCAACTGAATAGAGACAATGTTCTCTCAGCACTCCTGTAGACACAGGATCAGCAGAATTATTGTCTAGCGTTACCTACGTATGACACCGCAATACATTGCACAGGAAAATCAAACCAGCATTTTAAATTATGCTGAACTCTGTATCTTATATGCATGTCTAGCTCCTCAAGAGACCAACATTTTCTTGCTCAGGGTTATACTGAACCCCTCAGCCCATAAGAGCACTACCCATTGTAATCGATTGGAGAAGAAGGCTTTCTCTCACATGTTCCAAAGGTCCTGCTGCCACCAAACGAAAAACTTTACATCAGGAGAAACCATCAACACCCTACTGAGGGTGAGCATCTCCTGCTCCTTAGGAAGTGCACAAAGCACACTCACATCTGTGGCGTTTGAAGACATTGTCACAGGTGTAATGTAAGCTGCTGTATTACCCAAATTGCCATCCACCTTTACAGCCTGGTAGGGACATCTTAGGAGTATTGAAACCTACTCCAGCACCACCTCACTGAAGTTCAAAGACAAGAGAAGTTGTAGAGAGAATGTCTAGCAGTTCAACCCAAAATCCCCAGTGCTGAATAGCCATCTGCAATGAAGAACAACTCAAGCAGAACACCTTTCATGGCCACTGTGTCCTAAAGAGCAGGACACATCAGGAAAAAGGTGTGATTCATACTGTCCTAACTGCTGAAACTTCAAAACTTCCCAAGCAACAGACAAATAAAAACTAAGATGTTGTACTGTTAAAAAAATTAATAGATCCCAACAAAACTATGAAACAGACTTATTTAATGAACAAGTGTGCAGACATGCATCCAGAAGATTGTAAACTGTGTACAAGTCTTTCCACACCTTTTAAAAAGCTAAGAAGCTGACCACAGAACAAGGAAGTGCAGACTAAGCACACCAAGGCATGGCACAATACCTCAAAGGTGTCTCAGTGAAACAAAACCATAAGCAGGGGAAGCAATACATTAAAAAAAAATAAATTCTATGAATTCAAAACTTGCCTTAAATAAGGAACAAACTCTTGCCTATGCAGCTGAAATTAAAGACAGTGTGCCCTGCCATGAATGTTCTTACACAACCTGGGGTGGGAGAACAACAGGAGAGAGAGAGAAAGGAGACCACCAACACCCTGCACACGCTGCCACAGCAAGAACCAGTCAGTCTGCAGTACAGTCACCTAATGGGGGAATATCTGTGCTGGCTGTCAGAGCAGGCTGCTTAGCACACACCCAGAAAGAGAGGAGATGGCAGCTCAGTGCAGCACAGCATGTACTTGTGTACAGGTTTCAGGTATATTACATATTTTATCATATGTTACAAACATCATCACAAATAGAGGCAAGGAGCTAAAGACAAAGGTTCCAGGCAATGTGAAAGCTCACATTTTGAAACAGGTCACTTGGTCAACAGAAATCTCCTTATGAGCAAAAAGTTTAAAGACAACATTTACATAATTGAATACACCAATAATTTAAAGAATTTATTTTTTAAAAAAAGTTTTATGAACAGTTCAATAAAGAGCATGTCAGATAAATACATACTTTAATGTTTATTACAGACATGCATATAAACGTCTCCAAAAAATATTTAAAAAAATTCAAAAAGCTTCACAAATTTATTTAAACCTACATAAATCAGATGTACCATAAAAAGTTATTACAACTCTGTGCAAATTCCAACCAAATTGTGGTAAAAATCACACAAGTAATTTAATAAACTTGAGACGAACATGAGGAGGTTGCTGGAACAGGACTCTCAACGGTTCTTTTACAGCACCTTTTGGAGGAGCAATGCTTTGAAGAGAGTTTAACACACTGCAAGTCAGAATTAGCTTCCATAAGAAATTCCACAGCAATATTCCACGAGCTGCTAAAAATAGCCCTTACCTTGCAGAATTAATAATGTCACAGTGATATTCATTGCTATTAACTGTCTCACAAAAACTCTCTACTGTTACAGGAAATTGTTCACCTTACCACTATAGGTTATGAAGCAAACATACAACAAATGCAGACTCCTAAAAAGCATTTATACTCAGAATTAATGTTGTTACCTTAAAGCAACCATAGCAGCAAAGCTTCACCAAATTCTGGAATGACCAATACCAGAATTGTTTCCATTTCTTTTGAATGTATTTTACCTGAAAATAAATGAGGTAAATTATGCTTCATTAATATCTAATATTTGAAGGAACTAAGTAAAAAGGTTGATTCACTGGAAACTGCGCTTTGCCACAGAAATCACTTGTCTTAGGGAGGATGCCTAAGACTACAGGTTAGCAAATACAAAAGTGGCAAAAACCTCAGAAAAGGGCCATTCAAAGACTTCCTCATGTAGCATCTCATACTCAAATAATAGAAAAACAAAACAAAACAAGATCTCCAGTCAGTCAGTCTTTAACAGCAGCTCTTTGCTACAGGCAACTCTTCTCATTCGAAGACTTGAGCCAAAAGTCTTCCAAAGCAGTCACTGGGCTCCTCACATCTTACGACTGCTTCTCCTCCTTCATTTGCTCCCCATCCCCACTCTGAAAATGGGAAGGGAGAAAGGAGTAAAGAACGGGAAGATACAATAATCCTGTGAGGGAGCTAGTACATCAGGTATTTGGGGAGGAGGAAAAAAAAAAAAGGAATTGATTGCAAGTGATTTAAGTCAGAAAATCACCACTTTTAAATGATGCATTATGAGCTACATAACATGAATTTACATATGTATCATGACAAACAACCCAGAAACATCACCTGTTTTTAGGGCTGCCAGATACTTCCTTGTAGAAGATTCATTTTTCAATTTCTTTTAAGTTGCCAAAGGCTTTCCATTCCATGCCAGGTGTCCACGTCAAAGCTGAGCTACTTCAATGTTGTCATTGTATGTAAAACACATTTTTTCCCTTTTCCCAAGATAGCTACAGAAAAATGTGCTTTTGCCCTGTTGCAAAAGGCTCCTTTAAGAAGTTTAATCACTTGCGTGCTTTGAGCTCTGCGTGCATCTTCCTAAGAGACAGCAAAACTCATGTTCTGACACTCAACGGTGCTTTTGTCAAGCTCACTGTAGCTACTGTCATGGGTTTTGTTTTGATATGTTATAGCTGAGGCTCCTACACCTTCTGTCTGCACTGACTGCATGCCAGGATAAGGCTTCTGGGAGCTGAGCACCCGCAGCTCTACACTCATAGGATAACCTCCAGATGTCCAACCTCTTGCTCAAAGTCAACTATGAGATCAGCCCAGGTTGCTCAGCTTTATCCATCTGGGTCTTGAAAACCTCTTAGACAGGGGCTACATGGCTTCTCTGGGCAACCACTTCCACAGCTTGACTACAAGCACCAAGAAGAGTGATAATCTCTTCCCTCCACCTACTGGCTATGCTCCTGTTACTACAGCCCAGGATGCTGCTGCAGGCCCACAGTCAGTGTTCTGTCCACCAGGACCCCAGGTTTCTTCAGCAGAGCTGGTCCACAACCTGTATCACCAAAGGTGCTCTTCCTTCCCAGCTGCAGGGCTTTGCATTTGTCCTTGACTTTCATCAGGCTCCAGATGGGCCTTGTATTCCCAGTGCCAAAGCCCCTCTGAAGGGAAGCCCTGTCCTCATGCATGCCAACTACTCCCCCCAGCTTGGTGTCAGCTGCAAGCACAAGAGCACACTCTGTCACCTTCTCAGGAGGAACCCCTGCAGTACCCCACTCCTGACCAACCTCCCTGTATGACACATTAACCACAACTTTCTGAGTCCACCCATCCAACCACTCCTTCATTCATCCAGTTCTCCACCCTCTCAGACTGTAATGTCCAAATCCAGATACAAGAACCTTGTTGGAGACAGAGCTGAAAGTCTTGCTAAAGTCAAGGTAAATGAAATCCACTGTTCCTCCCTCATCCCAAAATGCAGCCATTCCACCACAGAAAGCAGTCTGGCCAGTCATGCACCACTGACCTTTGAGAAATCCATGCTGATTGTTCCAAATCACTTCCTCCTCCTTGTGCCCAAAAATGCTTTCCAAGAACCCCCATGCCCTTATTTTCCCAGGGACGAAAAGGAAGCTAGCCAGTTTTATACCTCCTTGGACCGAATTCTGGCCTTTACTAAAGAGTGCAACCGATGCCCTTCTCCAGTCATCAGGAAGCTCTCCCAAGATGTTTCAAAGATGACAGGGAGGGACCTCACTACAACTCTGGCCAGCTCTATCAACATCATAAGACGTAGTCCATCTGGCCATACAGCCTTGTACAGTTAATGTTCACACAGTCCTCACCCACTGCTAGTAGCTACTCTACTCAAATCCTGCCAGTCAACACAGAGGCCTGGGAGACCTCATTGATGAGGACTCACCAAGGAGAAGATGGCATTGTGTACCTCAGCCTTAGCAGTGTCCACCATTGCCAAATGACACAGTGCATTCAGAAAGAAATCCATATTTCACTCGTCCAGCTTTTTACCACTAAAGCACTAGAAGAAAATCTTCTTGCTGCCCTTGACCCCCTTTGCAAATATCTCTAGGTGAGCACTGGCTCTCCTAATGCCACCCCTACATTCCAGCACAATGTTTCTAGATTTCACCCTAGTAGCCTGCCCAGCTTCCACTGCTTGTACATCCCATTTTTGCACTGGAGCTCAGACACGAGTTCCCTGTTAAGCCACGCTCATCTATTGATAGGCCTGCTTGCTATCCTGAGCGTCAGGATGGACCACTGGCTCCTACATTGCTTCTACCTATCCACATGAACAAAAGGGTGGAAATGGGAACGGGGGGTCCAACAGGAATTAAGAAAAAACTTTTAAAAAAAAACCACAACCAACAACAACAAAAAAGAAAAACCAAACCACAAAACCCTATCAATGGCCAATCCACTTCTCATCAAAATTCTGGACTTAGCTTCTTGAGGTTAAGGTTGCAGCAGATTGAAATATTCATAAATCAACAGACCCCATGCTACAAATCAAGCAGCGAGGCCTTTTCTAGTATGTGCATTCATAGATCCCTCTGAAGGGATCTATTAAAAAAACAAAGAAAAGCCAGGTTATTGCTAGTATATTACACAGGGAGACAGACCTTTATGAGAAAATATTTCAGAACATGCAGATCATTAAAACATTGACAGATCGTTCTGAAAAATCATAAAGGCCCTAAATCAGTTATTCAACACGAGGGGACACACAAGACACCTCCAGAGACTTCTGTGAAAACAATACCAGTGTAACACGCAGGCACTAGAGATGGCAGGAGAGGAAATTAAGGAGGCACAGCATGAACAGCACGTTACAAGGGGTAAAGGCACACGCTATTCGACACCAAGCAAAAAGATCCAGTAGTGCTCAGTGAGCAGGAGCTGCTGCTCTACACTACACACTGAGAGAAACATTGTCACCAGAAGGGTAACATTTCCCCGTGTATTTACAGTTCTTGCAGTCCCCAGTTCTGGCATTCCCTCATTTCCGAGAGCTCGGTCTTGCTACTTTAGAATTCTTTGAAGATAGTTTTTATTGCATAAGAGCGAAACATCGTGCGATTTCCCTAAAACACACACAGTGCTTCATGTGCAGATTATGCCCATCATAAAAGAGATGCATATTAATGCAATCATACAGAGCTTGCATCATCTATGTTTGTTTTCCTTATTGTGTTAGAAGCATATTCCCTGGCCAAAGAGCAGGCTTTAGAACCAGCCTAGAAAAATATCAAGTCACATTTTGCTTTGACACTAGCTCCCCCTCCAGACCAGCCTAAGATCAGAGCAATTACTTTTTATTTTGAATTCTGACTCTGCAACAGGATTTAAACTCAAGTTCAAACCTTTATCCCCTTAAGTGCCAATGAACAAAATGACCAGATAATGTACATGTAAAATTATAGGGTTTTATTTTTTACAAGACATAAATTCCAAGACTGGGAAAATCATTTGGTCTAGAATAGATCCAACAGATAAAGCAGCAATTCTGTACAGCTACAGAGAGACAAAAGTACAATTTCTTAGATTAACCCAATGAATGCTCTGTAATATTTGTAATATATCAACATTCCATTACACAATCAAGCCCCTCTTTGCAGTCTTGATGAAGCGATCTCAAACCAGAGGCCAGAACAAAGGGAAGCCCTGGGTGGCTCAGCATCACCTTTACTAATTCACTTCAGGTGAATTAATTAGCTCCAGCTCTGCTCCAGCAAACACAGCTGACATTGTTGTTCTAATATTAGCTAGAACTAAGATCTTCTCAGGTGCTCACCTGCCAGAATTTTAAACAAATGAAGACACAAGAGTAAAAGAGAAAGCAAGCTCCAACTTCCAGCCTGATCCTCCCTCTTTCCCAGCTGTCAAATACCCTCGCAGCGAGATCTCTAAAAGAGTAAATTTGCATGATTCAACACTCCAGGTTGATTTCTTGCCTCCCCTCATTATTGAACTGCTTGCTCAGAAAATATGAATAATTAATTATACTTTCAACACTGCAAAAAGGTTGTGTCATTATGTGTTGTTGGGGAAATATGCAAACTTTGCAATATACTAGGTTGCCAGTTTAAGGTACGCATACATATGAAACCCTAACAAGTATCAGTAAAAATCTGGCACCAAGCAAACCTGTAATAACCAGAGAAACAGACGATACTGGAAATAACATCAAAGCATAGCCACCAGCTTCTAATAATGAGCTTTCTTTAATAGTGGAAGGACTTGAAACAGAGCCTTCTGCACCACCACCCCAAGCAGCAGCAGCACAAGCAATGTTGGCCATTTATTTGCTTCTGCAGTTCAGACTTCTCTAAAGTTTTTTCGACAATTTACAGTGGAAAATTACTTAGAAAAAGAAAATATTAATAATATAAAACCAAAAAACACCTTTTCATGCCTAAACACTCTGAATTATTTACTCCATTAGCTTCCGGTTAATGCTTAGACATTGAAACACTGTATTTTGGGGTAGAGGGAGTACATGTACATGTATGTGTGTAAATGTACACGTGTATGGTGGCACACGGGTTTCAGCTGATGTGTATTTTCAATGCACACATTAAAAAAAGGTTCTCAGTGCTAGGAGAAGAACACAGACAAAGTGGGTTGTTTCCCACCTCCACATGCACAGCACATGGGTCACAGTGTGTCACTGAGGACACGGAGACAGCAGGCACTGCCCCGAGGAACTTACAGTCTTTCAACAAGCGATTTTCCACCAGATGTCTATGCCGTGGGCTTTTTGGTACAACTTGAACCACGGCATTATAACCTCTACCTATTCTCATACTCTCCAAAAGCAGAGGGTCACAGCCTGGTCTGCAGAGCGCACCTAGAACACAACGGGCATACGAGTGTGAAAGACCTGAGCACACATTAAGCACAAACTCGACTAGAGGAAAAATCGCCGGATCCTTATCAGTAACAGGCTGCAAGACCACGGCAGCTAAATGTGCCGAAACACATCAAAGGTCGCCATGGGAAAAGCCCCGGGCTACAACCGATGGCTCCGCACTCCTGCAAGACACGCACGGCCCCGGGCTACCCGGCAGCCCCGGGCGCACGGCCCGTCCGTGAAGCCCGTGTCTCCCCGAACCTCCCGCTGCCCGGAGAGGGAGTCCCCTGGGGCCGCGGTTCTCGGGACGAGGGAGGCTGGAGGCCGCTCCCGCGCCCTGCGACACCCGGGAACCCCGCTGCCCCGGGGCCACGCCACACCCGGGGCTCGCACGCAGCTCCCTTCCTCCGGGGCACGGCCCGACCGCCGCCGGTGATGCCCCAGCCGCCCGCCCAGCCCCGGCCTCCCCTCCAGGGCCCCGGCCGCGCTCTCCGGCGGCTCCAGGCCCCACCGGCGCCCCTCAGGTGAAGCAGCCCACGGCGCTGGGCGGGGGACCTGCCCCCACCCTGGCGGCGGCTGTTGCCGAGCAGCGCCGGAGCCAGGCCCGGGCGGAGCGATGGGCAGCACTGGTTGGCGCAGCCCGGTCTCGACTCGGTACCCGCTTCCTCACCGCCGTGGCTCTCGCTCAGCCCCCGCATCCCCTTACCGAGTGCCGGCGCCGCTGGCGGGGCCCGCGCTGCCGTCGCCGGGGGTGCCGGGCGCGGGGAGACGCCGGGACGAGTGGGGCGGGGAACACGGCGCCGAGGGAAGAGAGGCGGGAACCCGCCGCCACCGCCGCGTAACGGGGC